>JAQFVV010000162.1:1373716-1456216 GCA_028023455.1 Epiperipatus broadwayi
GAGAGAGAGAGAGAGAGAAACCATAGTAAAAGAAAAATTAAAGAGGCAATTTTTATAAACAGGAATAAAACACATTTAATAAATCAACAAGCTTCTAACATTAAAATACAAAATTTATGGAATTTGAATAATATTTGCTTCTACTTTTGTTTTTGAATTTACTGGCAGTTGAGGCAGGTTAGAAAGTAACAAAGTACTTCTGCAGATTTAAGGATTGTTTGTAACTGTTTGTAAACCGTTAAAAATATTATTTCAATTATATATATATATATATATGTCGGCTATGAAGATTAAGATAGCTGAAAAAAATGAATTATATTTATGAGTATCAACAGCATGTAGGATTGTATGCGTGATGTATTAAATTTAAGTCTGGGAAATGTTTTTAAAGCTCTGGGAAATATTTAACTATAAATAGTACTCACATCTATAATTATATCCATTGGTTAAGCTTTGATTATAAGATTGACATTTTCAAGTTAATTACGATAAACTCTTGAATAATTTGTTAAGTGCAGTTCTGATATGTTAATTTATTTTTTATTTATTTTCCCAAATGCATCTTTGCCCCTAAGCTCGATTCTAATGTTAAAAATGATTATTGAAGAGATATGATCTACTACAGATTTTTTTTAACATGAGGACTTATTTAACATGATTTTTAGTTATTTTGATTGTTTGTGTTTCTTAGGAAGTCAATCGATTAAAGCTACATTATTTTAAATAATAAATTTCTCTCTCACTTACGTTATAATTTAAGTAATTGCTTTGTTCTTAAATTCAACTTTCATCTTAGTAATTTCAATATTTTCAGTGCTTTATAATGGTCAGATTTTATCCAATAATGAAATTAAAATCATGAGTTCCATATTTTATTTATACACACATTAAAGTGATTTACATGATTACAATGTAAATTTGTTCAAACATTGTGTATTTAATTTTGCATTTTAAATCACATTTCTACTTTTGCTTTCTAAAAGAATGATTAATTATTAATCATTTAGTGTTCACAAGTTTATTTTAAAAAGACCAGTACAGCATAGTGAAAACAATGAGAACGACAATTAAAAATTAAAATCGATTTTTAATTGTAATTAACTATTAAACTTTTACTACAGTGACCTGATTTAATGTGATGTGATGCAAATTTGAGTTTTTTAAAAAAGGGGTTGAAAACAAAATTCATGATACAAATAACAATTTAATTTTTAGTTGTTGAGTTTCAATTAAATTTTATTATTAGTGAATAAATGTCTTTTTATTATCATAAGTCTAAGTTCATAAACAATTAATAAAATCATCATCTCAAAGATTAATTACTAATTATATTGTTATAGAAAACCATCAACACAACATGAGAGTGAACTTGGAGCTAGTTGTATTTCCTGTTGTGATAATCTGATTTTTTACCAGTTTGCAAACGAACATGTTTTTCGGCAAATAGCGATAATAATTAAAACAATAATTATAACCTGTATAAAAAATTACTGTACTGTAAATTATGCATAAAAATATATTATTTTGAATAAAATTAAATATTATAGTTAAAAAAAGTTTGTCTTGTATCAATTTTTTTTCAAATTTGAAATTTTTTATTAGTCATATTTTATTTCGTTATTTTTTTTTGTGCGAATTTTAAAGTAATTTTACATTGGTGCTCTGCTTTTATGCGGATTTTGAAAAATCACAGACCGCATCCCCCCTTTTTTAATGTAAGTTATGTCTATTTTTGCTTGATTTCATTTGCGCATGTTTTCTGAGGAACCTATCTATCGCGTAAAATGAGACCCAGGTGTATTACGTATTGCTATGGGTATTCAAGATAGTTTTAATGACTATGTTTGACAAATAATTGCCAATAGCAGCATATTTCCTAGAAAATAAATAATAATGTACTAGTAATTATATTATTGTCAGTTTGTAAAAAATGATTGTTTTTCAGTTTATGTAAATATTTTTTTTGTTGTTTTCCTAGCATACAGTTTTAAATTCATTGTATAAAGCTTTCTGATCAATGTATTAAATTCTATGGCTTAATTCATCGGAGGAACCATAATCTATGTGATTTGGCCTGATATTGTTAGCTGAGGACTATGTGCCATCAACTTTTAATTTCACTATTAAAAAATTCCTTGTCATAAATAAATAAAGTATATAACTAGGATATTTCGTAGAAGTAAATATGATATGGTGTTTTTCCAAACAACTTTCATGAAACCACGTATTTAATATATATAAATATATTTGAAAAGTTTCTTTACAAAATACTTTTATTTATTTTTACATTTTCCTTTTATTTTTTTGGACTAGGTTTAACTATTCACATTTTATAAAATATTTAAGTTGTTTACCATTAAACAAAATTTTTTATCTTTATTTTATTAATTTATGTGACTTTTGTTTAAAAATTGTTAATTATTAATATTAGCGGTTTTTAGTTAGTCTTTAACTATATTTAAAACTAATATACATTAGAAAATAGTAGCCCAATAAGGTTAGGGAATAAGTATTGATATATATATCAATATATAGAGAACAAATAGATATTTTAATGCCGTTTAAATATTATTTCATTTTTTCTTATAATTTGTTTCAGCTTCTCAGTACCAGGTGTTATCAAAACGAATAAAACTAAGATCCACCACATACAGGATATGAAAGTGGTTTGTTTAAAAAGCACCATTGATCTGAAGGCCAGTGTTTTATATCTTTCCTCCGAGTTTATATATGATATCGATGGTCTTAAAGAAATATATCGTACCAAAGAAAGTAAACTAAAGATTTCAGTCGTGATGTTGACTCTACAAGGTCGGGAAGTATGCAGACTATTTAGACTTTGAACAACCTGATTCTCCGTGCTTAATTAAAGCAATAACAATGCCAGAAAAGTGCGAGGAAGAATTTAATTGCCGAAGGCTAGAATTGTGGCGGAACTAGAAAAGGTCTTGAATTTCGTTCTTGAATATTATTCGTATTATTTTTGCTTATAGATCATACAGGTAATCTAAAAATAAAAGTTTTTCCAAGTTTACATTTTAATTACATGACAAACGAAAAAAAATTTACCGTGCTAAACTAAGATATTAATCCCAATTTAATTTTGAGTCCTTGCCATTTTTCACACAAATGAGCAAAATAATATTTGCCTTTTGATTTATATAAGTTGGTGGAAGTCTGAATTAACAAATCACATGAATAATATTTTCGTCAAAGATTCTCATTGTAAATGTTAGTTTACTAACGACTTTTGGAACAACCTGTCACCCACGTTTATGACAGCAAAATGCCGTACATTTCTGCAGTGGGTGCGTGTGTGGGAGGGGGTGTTAGCGATGGCAAAATGCCATATTAGAAAGTCCCAACTACGGCATTATGCTGTCGCAAATACCCCCTGGAACAAGGTATGGTAGAATGCCGTTGCAAACATGAGCCGCAAGTCTTATATATATCTGTACCCAATTGTTTTACATTTCAACATAATTTTCGATTATTCTTTTAGGTATGAGTATTTTTTTTTAAATAAGAATGCCTCTCTAATGTCTTTAAATTTCAATTAAAGTTTAACGCACAACAATACATTACAACATATTTCTGCGATAACTATATTTCAAAGTATTATATCACTTTAAATAGAAGCTCTTCAATCACGCACGCTCACTTTATAGTGCCACTTATTCATAATGTATTGTTATGATTAAATTATCTTAAAATGAAATTTATTATCTTTTTATATGTAACCCAAAAGCTCAGGTTTCAATTAGGCAGGAGCTAAAGATACTGGGTTGAGGCGATTGTATGTTTGTATCAAATGTGTTTCAGATTGGATGTGCCTTTATGGAAAGTAAACTAAAATGAATGCATATTTGTTTTATCCATCTAACAATAATAGTAATTAATAATTATTATATAAAACAGTAATATATACAATTATTACAATGACTAAATATTTTAGAGTACCTTTACACATTTAACAAAATAATATTAATGCATTCTTATGTGAACAAACTGTTTTACAATGCATAATGCAGAAAGACTTACTATAAGATAAATGAGTGCATTTGTTCAGATATGGCTAGCAGTTAGCTGTCTCATTCTCAGACTAAAATCAAAGTCAATTAATTCCCAGAGTCCTTAACTAAAAGTGATTACATTATTCATTTAACGAAAGATGAAAATAATTATCAGATTTAATAAAGAAAGTTAATTTAATAAAGTGAAAGTATTGCCATTTTTATTTCGATAATATATAAAAGATTATGATTTTAAAAGTGATTAGCAACTGTGAGTGAGTTTAACAATTGTAAATAAAAATGTAACATTTTACTATAGATAAATACTCTTCATATATATAAAAATATAAACAAATATTATAGACAACTATATTTGAATTAATAAATAATAAATTTATTTACATCAAATCGATTTTCGTTCAAAATGAACCTTCTCAAGATGTTAGAATAAATGAAAAAGTCACGCGATTTATATTAACGTAGTATATACTTATTGTTCAAATTAAATTTTAAAAATTATTAAAATTTTTAATGTTTAACTGACGACTTTCAACTCAACTTCACGGATTCTTGGTACAAAATTTAGAAACTTAGCTTCCTTTAACCTTAATAATAAAGGCTTCATAAAATTATGACAAATCAAGGACACAGTTTATAAAATTTGCCATCAACAATCAGAAGACACCGATAACACCAAATGTCTGTAGAGTTAAAAGAAATCGGATAACATATCTTCAATATAGAAGTTTTCTTAATGTTGAATTTTTAAAAATCTTTAAATAAATTAAAAGATATTATATCACTGAATTATATAAAAAACTTGCATTTTTCTTTAATAGATCAAATTGTAAAGTCAGTTCCTCCGTTAATATGAAGACTTCAATGACGTTACTAATTTAAAACCATTTCAAAATTTTCTTAAATCCATTATGTTGCCTTCATAAAATACTTTAATATAAAAGTATAAACAAATATTATAGACTACTACATTTAAATTAAGGTTAAAGGAAGTGCTGAGATTTCTGAATTTAGCACCAAGAATCCATGAAATGAGTTGAAAGTCGTCAATTGAACATTAAAATTTTTTTAATAATTTTAAAATTTAATTTGAACAATAAGTGTATACTACGTTAATATAAATCGCGTGACTTTTTGATTTATTCAGTTCATTTTGAACGAAATTCGATTTGATGTAAATAAATTCTATTATTTATTAATTCGAATGTAGTAGTCTATAATATTTGTTTATAATTTCTTTATAATAAAGTATTTTATGAAAGGTAACATAATGAATTTTAATTCCATCATCTGAAATATTATTGAAGAAAATTTTGAAATGGTTTTAAATTAGAACGTCATTCAAGTCTTAATATTAACGAAGGAAATGACTTTAGAATCTGATCTACTAAAGAAAAATGCAAGTTTTTATATAATTCAGTGATATAATATCTCTTTTAATTTATTTAAAGATTTTTATAAATAAGATTAAGAAAAACTGCTATATTGAAGATATGTTATCTGATTTCTTTTAACTCTACAGACATTTGTTGTGATCGGTGTCTTCTGATTGTTGATGGTAAATTTCATAAACTGTGTCCTTGATTTGTCATAATTTTTATGAAGCTTTTATTATTAAGGTTAGTTTGTTTAACAATCGAGGTTAATCAGTAATTTATCACCAACCTTTAAACGTCCAACTAGCTCTGAAACTAATTAATGTTCGCTCTGCTTCACAATTAATTTATAGTATTAGCATATAGATCGTGGCATAAGCTTCAAGTTAATAATTCCGTATACCTATTTTATATATCACGCGAGCACGTAAGTATATTAGCAACAACGAATACTCCAACAATTATTATTGTTGTTTGTTTTAAGTAAATAATTATTTGACAACGAATACGTTACCGAATACCTCATCAGCGGATGTATACATTGTTCTGGGTAGTATCTCATGTCAGGTTTTAATTAGTATATCGCACTTCTCATACCACTACACAGAATTATGAGTAAACATGGAATACATTTTGTTTTTCTCTATAGTCCAACATAGCATTATCTCTTTTCTCCTCTCTTCTAGCAGATAAAGTCCTTTAAGAATCTGGGAGACTGTTTTTTTTCTCTGAGGTCTTGGTGATCTTTCTTTAATGTTGTCGCCTGCTACTTCTCGCCTGCTACTTCCCTTGGCATATCTTCTCGTTGTAGTGTAGCATCATCTACCCCTTGTTCCTCCTGAGTATCTGGTTGTCCAGTTTGTGGTTTATGTATCTATGATTTCATCTCTGCTGGTTTGATGATTTTATTTCCACTGGGTTTATTGTTCTCCCAGCTTGGAGAACTGTGATGGCATATGTGGTTTATGTGTTGCTTGTATACTACATTCTCCACTTTTCTCATCACTGCTATAAATTTGGATGTTAAATTGACAATTTCCTCCTTTATCCATGTTTTGTGTATACTATCTTTGATCCATTCTTTTTCTGCAACTAAGAATGTTTTATGTTCTGTTTCGGCCTGCATGTACATGTTTTTTGGCAGTAACAGTGTCACTTCTGTCCTTAACCTCCATTTCAACGATAGTTCAGCAGGGACATTCCACTCATTGCTGTTGGTGTGGAGTATTGATGCACTAATATGCAGTGGAGTGTTTCCAGCATATTTGTTGACGTTGCTTTTTTCAGTGCATGTTTAAGCTGGTTTACTGCATTTTCAGCCAAATCCATTGCTCTCAGGATGGTATGGGGGTAAGAACATATGTTTAATGCCCCTGATCTCTAAATATTCTTCAAACTTTGCTGAAGTAAATCCAGAACCATTATCTGTAATGAGAGTCTCTGGGTAGCCCTGTGTTGCGAATATTTCATTTAAATGATGAATGACTTCTTCTGACCAAGTGTTTTTCACGATTCTGTATTCTACCCAGTGGAAATAGGCATCTACTAGTATCAAGAAGGTATATCCCATAAATGGACCTGCATGGTCCATGTGGGGATGTTCCCATGCATTTTTAGCTGTGGGCCATGAACTATATTCTTTTATTGTTGATCGGGCATTTGATTGACATGCTGTGCATGTTTTTGTGAAGGACTCAATGTCCTCATTTATCTTAGGCCACCAAACAAAGCTTCTGTTGGGTGCTTTTGCCTGAACAATTTTTGGGTGTCCATTGTGCAGCATTTTGAGCACCTGGTTCCAGCCCTGCAATTGTATTATGACTCTATCTCAATTTAGTATGCACCTTTTGCAGACTGAAAAGCTTGAACGAGCATTCCAGAAAGCCAGTGGCAAGATCTTTGGTCGTTTGTTGGGCCAACCTTTATTAATCCATTTTATAAGCAATTGATATCATGGATCATTATCTGTTGACTCTGCTACTTTTTTACTATTTATCTGAGAATTCCAGTTGTCTATGTAGTTTATTTCCACATTGACTTTTTTTATTTCACTCGTCTCTACATTCATGAAAGTGCATCTGCATATTGTATCAAACTGCCCCCTTTATAGTTTAGACCATAGTCATAAGCTGAAAGTAGTATTATCCAGTGCAGCCTGCGTGGGCTGAGATGATCTGGGATTGATTTTATCTTTGCCAATATTCCCGATAGTGGTTTGTGATCAATTATAATTGTAAATTGTCAGCCATACACATATTGATGAAATTTTTTAATTCCAAATAATATGGCCAGGGCTTGCTTGTCGAGTTGACTGTAGTTTCTTTCTGTGTTGTTTAAGGTTTGTGATGCATATACTATTGGTCTCTTTCCATCGTGTGTGGGATGAGTCAACACTGCTCCGATTCCATATTCTGGTGCATCTGTGGTCAGTACTATGTCCAATATACTGTCATAATGAATTAGCAGCTTTTCTGATGTTGATAGGGATTTTGTTTTCAGAAATGCCTCCTCTTGATCTTTCGACCATTCCCAGTTTTGAGTTTTCTTCAAGAGTTTATATAGAGGTTGAGCCATGTGTGCTTTCCCTTTAAGGAAAGGTTAGCCTGAAGTTGTTTTGCATTGTTTGGTATGGGTGCATTCATTACTGCTCTAATTTTATACGGTGCAGGGGCTTTCCCATCTTGTGACACTATGTGTTCCAAAAACTTAAATTTTCTGGTGTTCCATATGCATTTGTCAGCATTTGGTATGGCTCAAAAATCCTCAAGCCTCTTGCACACTTGTATAATTCTCTCTCTGAGTATTTCTTCGGTGTTAGCTGTAATGAGAATATCATCATAATATGGAATTACCCCCACTATGCCATTGAGCAACCTGTCAATTTTTGCTTGAAAAATGTTTGATGCTATGCTGATTCCAAATGGAAGATGGTTATATCTGAATAATCCTAAGTGAGTTATAATTGTTAGTATTTCCGAAGTTTCCTTACATACTGGTATCTGGTGAAAAGCCACCTGGAGATCGAGTTTAGTGAAATATGATTATTTTTGCAATAATGCTAAAATTTCTCATGCATTTGGAACAGGGTATGCACTTTTACAAAGATTTTTATTAACAGTTATTCTATAGTCTCCACATATTCGTATTTTCCCATCTTGTTTATTAACTATAGCAATTGGTGTGGCCCACTCAGAGTCTTCTGTTGAACTTATTATTCCTTTTTGCATGAGTTCATTTAATGCTTCTTCTACTTTAGTTCTTTGTGCAACTGTCACTTTACGTGCTTTACATATGATTGGGGGTTGAATGTTCCTTGAGTTCTAATTGCACTGGTGTTATTTTTAATTCACCTAGTTTTGGCTTAAATAGGTTTGGGAATTTATTTTGCATTTCATTTTCAATATTGATTTTTTATATTACGTTTATGGTAATCCCAAGTGATGTAAACCAATTCTGGCCTATTAATGGATTTACTTGTTTATAGAGTATGTATAGGAAGAATTTTCTGATTTTTGAGTTTAATTTTACTTTTACCATTCCAACTATTTACACCATATTGCCGTTTATGTCTTTGGTGCTTACATTGGCTTTTTCCATTTTACATGTAACACTTCTTTGCACAGTGAGAACTTCCCAATTGCTAAGGGACATTAACGTAACTCTGGAGCTGCTGTCAATCTCCATTTAAACATATTTCCCTTCGATGAGTATTGGCAGTTTGAATTCTGCTTCATTACATTTTAAATTTTTAATGCATGTATTAAAGTGTCTTTTGTCTATATTTTCTGGTTTTGGTTTATGACAGACTTTCACTAGATGACCTTCAATCCACAATTTATACAGTACTCTCGATTTTGCCTAAAATTCCGAGTGATATGTCCCAGTTTGCCACAGCAGTAACAGTTTATTTTTTTATCATTTACTCTTTGCTGTTTTGACATATCATTTCCCTGTTCAATGGTTTTATTAATTGTTTGGTAATAGTTTACCGATGATGTGGTATCCAGATATTCTTTAGCCTGGTTCATCACAAACTCGTGCAATTCGTCTTTTAATGGCATCTTTGTAATTTAACTTCGAATCTGGTAGTAGTTGTTCATGGAATTTATTGTCGTATATGCCCCATAATAATTGCTCCAACAGGGCCTCTTTTAGAAATTGTCCATAGACACAATTTTTTGCTAGCTCCCTTAGCACTGTGTCAAATTCTTAGAAAATTTCAGCTTTCATTTGCCACCAATTTCTAAAATGCAGTCTTGTGACATGTTTCTATGGAAGAGGGCAAAAGTGTGTTGTTAATTTTTGAACTATTTCATCGTATTGAAAAGGTTCAGGCTCTGCCGGTTCACATAGATGGTTTGTGATCTCGAGCACTTTCATTCCGGAATATTTTAGTAATATGGCCACCTTTATGTGGTTATCCTTGTGGTTATCCTTGATATTGTTAACAAGAAAAAATTTCCCATGTGTTTAATGTATAGTGATCAGTTGGTAGGGTTCTCGACATCAAATTCTCCTATCGACATTTGGAACATAGCAGCCATTGCTAATTATGTTTAATGTTTCTTTTGCAGGTTCTGTACTTATCTGCGCAAAATTAGTTTGTTTAACCATCAAGGTTAATCAGTAATTTATCACCAACTTTTAAACGTCCAACTAGCTCTGAAACTAATTAATGTTCACTCTACTTCATAATTAATTTATAGTATTAGCAGAGAGTGCTTGGTGTAAGCTTCAAGTTAATAATTCCGTATACCTATTTTATATATCACGCAAGCACGTAAGTATGTTAGCAACAACAAATACTCCAACGATTATTATTGTTGTTTGTTCTAAGCAAATAATTATTTGACAACAAATAGGTTACCGAATACCTCCTCAGTGGATGTATACATTGTTCTGGTTAGTATCCCATGCCAGGCGTTAATTAGTATATCACAAAGGTTAAAGAATGCTAAGTTTCTGAATTTTGCACCAAGAATACATGAAGTTGAGTTGAAAGTCATCAGTTAAACATTAAAAATTTTAACAATTTTTAAAATTTAATTTGAACAATAAGTGTATACTACGTTAATGTAAATCGTGTGACTTTTTGATTTATTCTAACATCTTGAGAAGGTTCATTTTGAATGAAAATCGATATAAATAAATTTATTATTTATTAATTGAAATGTAGTTGTCTATAATATTTGTTTATATTTTTATATTAACGTATTTTATGAAGGCAACATAATGGATTTTAATTCCATCATATATATTGTAGCCTTCTCCTAAATCGCTGTAATCATAAACGAATCATCCCGCACATTTTAGGTGCTAGAATCTCCCCTGTAGCCTTCCTCTAATCTAACTAGTTCAATTTACACGTTTGGAAAACATATTTTTCTCTGTAACCTTCCTAGATACAATTAATTTAGAATATATGCCTAAAAATAAATATTAAACTAAAGAGATGACTTCTTTATTGACCAAACTCACATGAAACGATAAACTTAGTGAAGATCACAAGGTGACTAATAATTTCTGGTCAAACTAGCTTCAAAATCCACAAACAAGCAAGCAAACAAAAGGTAATGAAATAAACATATTATTAGTCAAAACAATAAATAAATAATAATGAGATCAATGGAATGAGTATGAAATTAAAAGTATAATTTAAGCAATAAGTAAATTAGAATGTAGATGACTAAATGGATGATGAAAATAAGTAAGAATTAAATAATAGAATGAAATGAGTCTGAGAATGAAGAGAAAAGAATGAAGGTGTATAAGAGTTAATGGATGATTAAGATGATAATGGAATAAAAGCTAATGAATAATGAGTTAATTAGGATAATGAGTTAGGATAAAAGAAAAATAAAGAAAGATTGAAATGGCAGATAAGAAGAATGATGATGATGAAAGATGATGTCCAGAACTCTAAATTTGATATTGAATTAAATGATAATAAGACAACTAAATAAAATACGGATTCCAAGCTTAACAAAACCAGAATATTTACCATAAAGTCAAAACAAGCTATACATTTCAGACAAAAGAAGCAATTGATACTTTAAAGTTTGGTTGACTTTTATAAAATAGTGAATGTAACATAACTCCAATCCAAATACAATAGATAACTAAACATAAAATTTACCATAAACTCAGATTCTACATTGCAAATTAATATAACATATTCTTCTCAGGGTTCACATAACTTAAAGGTTGCTATACAAGATATATTTGGGTCAGTGAGAGGGATTTTGCCATTACCCAAATATAACGCACAAACAGCTCTTAATACCAACTTGAATTAACATACAATATTTATTAATTTCAACAAAAAAATATAAACTCCATAACTACTATATACTTGGAGCTTCAAGAAATATAAATAACTTTTCAATAGCTTACTACACTACCTTACTAACTTCCTTTTCTCAAACTAATATTAACAATGTGATCAAGATCAGTGAATGACAGATCTGCGGGTTCAAATAAACCGATTAAACCCATATTAAGTGTTTAAACTTTTAGTATACCATTTAAAACAATACATGCTAGGTTACCAGTATTTTGATTATTAAATAATAATATACTCCTAAATTATGGGGCTTCACAAAATAATTCTAATATACCAACATGTAGTGACTTATACCATTTTGATCGAAGATGATTTCCATATAATCATAGGATATATCGATAGCAATAACAATAATAATGTGTGGGTGTGTTGATTAGCAATAAGACTACTGACAACTAAATAAATTTTTAATACAATATTTATTTACTTTATTTACATTATTTCAGACACATTACATGAAACAAGATAAATCCATTAACTAAAATCAGGGATGGAAATTAATTACATGGTATGTAATGACAAACTAATATGACAAACATTTTGGATATGTTTCTTTTATTATTCTATCTTATAGAATAAGATAGTTAAACTTATTTGAGCTAACTTAGCATTTAAATTGTAAACAAATAAATTTATGTCTTTTTAATATACACAACTTTTTAAATGTAAAAACTTTAAATTATAATTTAGTATAGTAAAATGTAGCTGTTTGATTTATTAGAATATGATAAGGGCAATTATCATATGCAGCACAGTAATTTATTATCATTTACTATAAAAAAATCATTGTATTGATGTGGGACAGACATCATAAGTTAAATGCACATATGACACCAAAACATTGCCTATGTCCACAACCTAATTATTTAATACTTAACTTATCTTACTGATCCATCAGTAAATTACTGTTTGATGAAGATAAATCAACATTGTCCATGCATATCCCTTGTTCTTTCATATAGAAGTTCTACAAACACTAGTAAGTTTTGGTTGGTCCATTTATAAACTGATGAAGATTACACAACATCATAAAGACACTATTCCAATTAGACAAACACTATAGATCCATCAGTGTCCCTTAATCTAACTTTATTTTATCCTTGCTATTTGATTTTGAAATTCTAAATTACACCATACATGGTGGAAAATTAACCATATATCCTCATGAGGGATCTAACAATAAAGAGAGGCTATACAAACAACATGATAGGTCAATTCCAATACCTGCATAGTTATAAAAGTGTGGGCATTGCCATGTCACAGATAATAGAATTCAGACCATGGCGATCATCCTCTCTGTGGATTAACTATGCTCTAAGCACTAACTATTAATCAGCCTCCACAAAATCATCCTCTCATTTAATCCACAATGGGGAATTCTCCATCAGCCCATGCATAATATTAATATTATATTTGATGCCATGATATGTGGCATATACTTATCAGCTAAAAAGCTGTCACAAAACTGATCCATACAATAGCAAGATCAAACAACACTAATAATAAAAGTGGAAATATAAATATTCCTTTTCACAATGCAGCAACTATTACTGTTTTATAAACAAACCACCAAAATATATGTCAAATAATCATTACTTAATTTAAAATAACAATTATACTTTGTTATAGCAAGCCATGCACATGTAAACAAGGAAGACCAATCTACATTTTGTATTTAGAGTGGACATGTTCCTTCATGGGCAAACTTAAGCAATAAAGAAATGCTTATTGAATTATTTTATACAATAGAACAATTACGTCATTAAGTGTATAATTTTGATAACTTTGGGTCTGTTTGTCCCCTTCCTCAATATAATATTAACATATGTTTTAGCAATGCAAGAGATAAATATTTCTATTTCTTACCGATAATGATATTCAATATTATGTTTTCCTTAATTAGAAAAATAAAAAAATATACATGTATTAGATGCATATATTTCTTTATACATCTCTATATACTTACTAAGTACATTTTATATCATCATAAAATATATAAATATATAAAAAAAACTACTGTCTGAATAACACATGAAAGAAAAAAAACGTATTAGAATATTATATATAGCAATAACAAAAATAAACAAACATTACATTTTTTCCATTAGACTTTATCTTAGAAGATAAAGTTTGATCCATTCTTATGTGAAAAAAGACAAGAAAATGGATATTATAAGCAAATATTTTTAAGTAAATATATACATTGATTATCCGGTTCAATAGTGAGACGATCTTCAGACAAAATTAAAATACTTTCCAAAGGCAATAACTTATTTATCGGTTTATGTACTAATATCAACATCATGAAACAATATTTAAAATACTTTCCAAAGGCAATAAAATTAATTGTTGGTTTATGTACTGATGTCATTATAGCAAGACAATATTCAAATACTTTCCAAAGGCAATAAAATTAATTGTTGGTTTATGTACTGATGTCAATATAGCAAGACAATATTTAAATACTTTCCAAAGACAATAAAATATTCACATACTTTCCAAAGGCAATAAAATTAATTGTTGGTTTATGTACTGATGTCAATATAGCAAGACAATATTTAAATACTTTCCAAAGACAATAAAATCAATTGTAGTTTATGTACTGATGTCATTATAGCAAGACAATATTTAAATACTTTCCAAAGGCAATAAAAATAGGTTTAAAATTATTTATTAATTTGTTTTTCCATCTGCGCAAATATCTATTATACTTTTAAATGATCTGGGTGATTTTAAAACAGTTTAAAATATTATTACTTTGCAAGTTATTCAATAAAGATAAAAATAAATAAATTCTTCTTTTACTTTCTTTTTATCAGTAAATAAGCAAATATTTTATCTAGTACCATGCTTGCAATTATATTTCATTCCAATATCAGCCTTTCAAGCTAATTGAGCATGCACCTTTTGAGTGTTAAATAAATGAATACTCTCTTTTTCAATCCAAGATATAGTATTCATGCAGAAATATAAATAATCCCTCTTATTCCTATGACTCAAATTCTTTTATATGAGCAAATCTGAAGAACTGTTAAATAGAGCGTGAGTAGATTCTCACTTTAAATTACTATTTACGATGTTTTTGGCTGAATGACGTCGGTGTAATCTTAGAAATTTACTAAATGTCATTCTTACTGAAACTTAATTATGAGTAAATAAGCAAATATTTTATCTAGCGCCGTGCTTGCAATTATATTTCATTCCAATATCAGCCTTTCAAGCTAATTGAGCATGACCCTATGAGTGTTAAATAAATGAATACTCTCTTCTTCAATCCAAGATATAGTATTTATGCAGAAATAAAAAGAATCCCTCTTATTCCTATGACTTAAATTCTTTTATATGAGCAAATCTGAAGAACTGTTAAAGAGTGTGTGAGTAGATTCTCACTTTAAATTACTATTTACGATGTTTTTTGGCTGAATGACGTCGGTGTAATTACTTAGAATTTACTAAACGTCATTCTTACTGAAACTTAATTATGAGTAAATAAGCAAATATTTTATCTAGTGCCATGCTTGCAATTATATTTCATTCCAATATCAGCCTTTCAAGCTAATTGAGCACGCACCTTTTGGATTGAAGAAAATAGTATTCATTTATTTAACACTCAAAAGGCGCGTGCCCAATTCTTTTCTATCAGCAAATGAAGATTTTTTTTCAGTTATACTAAAAAGAATTTATTCAATTACAAACACGACATTCTAGGCATTTTGAATTTCTCTGGAACTTGCAATTTTCCAAATGCAGCACAATTAAAAAAAAAGGTATATTACGATCTTTAAAACAAACTTTTTAAAATCATTTATGGATTTTGTTTACTTTGTTTTTTCATCCACGGTAATATCTATCACAATTTTAAATAATCTGGCAATTTTAAACATTCAAAGTATTACTAATTTATATGTTGCATAATCAAGATAAAAAATAAATAAACATTTATTTATTCACTTCTACCAGCAAATTAATACATATTTAAGAATGTTAAGCAGGATTGATTCAATAGTAAGCAATTATTAATAAAATATAATTGGCATTAATATTCTGTCATTTTCTATTTTCACCAGCTACACAAATTAGTGCCAAACACTAATAGCAGATGAGTTCTTCTTTAATGAAAATAAGACATAAGTTATGCATTTTTCTTTTTAAATTGACTAAATCTTATATGATTTAAAATGACTTTTTAGTTTGTTTATTATCTCTCTTACTTTTCTCCAAAACTATTTCGATTTATTTTATTGAGATGACAATTTATAAACAACATATTTTTCATATTTATGCTAACTAGCAGCACAAAAATCAAAACACTTTAATCTTTTTCTCTTTAATCTAAATAATTTTTGTGCTATTATTAATTCCGATAATTGATTAAGATAAAGAAAACAAAAACAATTGCTTATGTTTTCTGGTATTGTTTTTCATTTGAAATGGTTCATGTTGAGACAAATATTTATCCAAATAGCAGTCATTCAAGCTTCTCCAGTAGGCACTTAAGAATCATACAGTCGATGAAAAATAGTGTCGAAATATTACAGGGCCATTAATTTTCTACTCCATTTTGTTTAGATCCATATAATCATGAGATTTTATCCAAATTAATTTTCAAGGTTATTATTTTTCAGCTTATTCCTTATATTTTACTTCATAAATGGAAAGTTGTAGTCCTGTTCTGATTTTCTTTCTCTCTAAGTAGTACCCCCTCTACAAACTTGTTATAATATTTATTCTTTGTGTTATAAATGCCTGATTGGTCCTAAATGATCCAATCACTGTAAATGTGAATAAATTAATATTTTTATCCCTCTAGTGATAAAAAATCTAGACTGTTATATTTCAATTTAAATTAAAATATGATATAGTTAAAGATTGTTTATAAAAAAAATTAGAAGACATAAATTAATTTGGTTGTTTACTTTTAATTACTATTTAATAATACTAATAAATTGTTACATATTCTTATGCTTCCAAATTAGTTTAACTATTAAAATATTATTTGAGATAGCTGCCACTGGAACTTGTGATAAAATTTTTATGAGATTCATATCCACTCTGTCAGACTTTCCAGTGTCTCACAGTCAAGATCATCATCACTTTCAAGATATTTCTTAGTCAGTTTTTGCTTAGTGGGAAAATTATAATCCACACACCTTTCATTCTATAACAGCTTTCTACACACTGATTTTCACTATCTTAACAAATTATTACTAATTAAAATTTAAAATTTTACACACTGGATCAGTGAATAAAACTTACTATCATTAAGCCAAAACATATGGTTACAATATATATATATATATATATATATATATATATATATATATATATATATATATATATATATATATATATATATATATATATATATATTGAATAGTTATATTATATTATAATATAACAGTTATATTATATTAAAAAAAATGAAAAAAACCTTAGAATTTTAAATTTTTTTGCTGGAAATTGTTTAAAGCTTAGATATGGATTGCTTATGCAGTTGATTGACCACTTTATAAGTATTCATTATTATTATTGTCATTAATGAAGTATTTAATGTAAGGAAGAGGGGTTGTTTTAATGGAATTGATACATTTTGTCAGAAAGATGCAAAGTTATTTTATGTTAGTGTAATATTGGTTGAATGGTTTCAAAATCCTTTATTCATTGATACTTATCCCTTTTGTCAACAATTAATAGCCATTTCAATTATATTTAGTAAAGATAGTTTAATATTTAGGTTGCAGTATATGTGCATGCATATATGTCTGTATTATGTTTCATTTTATTTTCATCTTTTAATAACAGCAAACAATAGTACATTCACAATAAAAACATTTAAATTACAGTAATTATCTTTAATAATTTAACAGATGTATATTTCTTTCCAATGATTAATGGATATTGAATAGATGGTGAATTATTTTACAAATTAAATAAATTATTAATCATTTTTGTTTAACAGTTAATTAATATTCATGTCTTTCAAGTTTGTAAAAGCTATTTATTTTATTAGTATTTTTTTTTGTCTAGATTTAATTCTAAAAAAATAAAATGATTTTTTTTTTTTAAGAAAAGATTTTTTTTGAATATGTAATTAGCTTGGGTGAAAAAAAACGTGGGAGTTGACTATTTAAAAGATAGTTTCCAGTAGAAAATTGCTCATTTCTGTTATAAGTGCAGCCAGCAAATTACTATTCCCTGCTGTAACAATATATATATATATATATATATATATATATATATATATATATATATATATATATATATATATATATATATATATATATATATATATATATATATATATTGAAGTAAAATTAATTGTAAAGAAACTTTGTAGTAAACTTCTGGAAAAGTTATAAGAAATTCATTATGGGAAAGTCTTCAATTTGAAATGCAGTGCTAAAAAAATTAAAAAAGGTACATTGGTTTTTCGTTCTCTCCTTAATTTAAACATTTTGAATTAACCTACTCATGCTTGTTAATATTTAAAATGTATATCGTTAGTGTTAAGATGGCATTACTTTATTTATCTATAAGTAAGAAAGAATATAGAGTGTGTGAACATTATTGTTATATAATTAATCCACATGTGTTCTTTAATATATCTTGGAAACATATGCAGGACTGTTTTTCAGAATTTATTTGTATTTTTCACTCTTTTCTGTATTATGCTTTTATGAAAATTAATTGCAAACTAATGGATATGTGTATTATAATATATCACGCCATGCTTAAATTAATTACAAAAAAAAGTGACATTATTTATTTGGTGTTTCTACAAATAATATGTGTTTAATGAAAGAAATAAAATATGAATTATTTCAAATAACCAAAGGAAGCTACTCTTTAAATGACTACATAAATCGGATGGAAGGACGGGAGTGCGATTTATATTTCTGTTCTCTTTTGATAAAAATGCACTATAATAATAAAATATTATTAATTATAGAATTACTAATGAATCATGGTAACTTAATTGGCAATATTCAAAAATAAACTATACATATATTAAATTATAAAGTGTCAAATTCTATTCAAGAAAACTACTAAGACTAATTGCATACTTAATTTAAAACTACTACGGAATGAATAAAATAATTCATGTTCAACAGTAGCAAAGAATGTGTTACATTTTCGTCATAATAAAAGAGAAATTGATTACTTATATGTGATATGGTAAACTCAAATAGCTCGGCTATGAACATTGGAGTGCTAGGTCATATTTAAGTTATGATTATATATTTTTTTTAGTTGTCCTACAGAAATTCATTTTGTGTTTAAATTCAGCTTCGGATCCATACCCATATCATTTCATAAACCCGGAGTAAAACTTTGCAAGCAAACTTTTATTTTAAGTCACAAAACAAATAACTTTTGTATCTTTATTTTTTTTATTGCTTGCCATTATTAATGTATATTATAGATAGGTAGGCACACTTATTATTATGTTTTATTTATAATTTGGGTTATTATGATATTGTAGATCATCTCGGAGTGCGTATTCACGAGAGCAGTGGATACTGGTAAAAATTGATCTGTAAAAATATGTCTTATTTTTCTTTTACGAAGATAAAGAAAAGAAATATATTTTTTTATTATATCGTTAGAAAGAGGGTTACATTTATTATATATATTTTATTATTTCAAAATGAGAGTTTTGGCTTTAAAATCAACGAACATATAACTGAAATAGTTTGCTAAACATGATAAGGAAAATTCATTCTTAATAATTATAACTATTAAATTTTAAAAGTAACTTAAAGTTTATTCTGAATTAAAAGTAATA
The DNA here is from genome assembly GCA_028023455.1 of Epiperipatus broadwayi. NCBI lineage: Eukaryota > Metazoa > Onychophora > Udeonychophora > Euonychophora > Peripatidae > Epiperipatus > Epiperipatus broadwayi. The sequence continues at coordinate 1,393,253 of JAQFVV010000162.1, forward strand.
CCTTAGCGTATATTTTTTTACCGTGTTATCTGCATAGTAGATAACTTAGAATTAATTTTTTTTCTATATATTCTTATCGGCATGTGTGTGTCTATTTTGCACAGTTATGGCATTTGTTTAATAAAGTTCAGTTTATGAATATTTTATGTATAAATATAGGATGCTGTTGTATTCTATAGAATTGAACGGATTAGTATGTTATCTGTGTGTATTTGTCTGCCAGCATGTAAATATAATGTTAGACATATAGAAAAGCTTTGTGAATGGAAAATAATCTGACTGTGTTCTAATATTTTTGTAGGGATAAAAGATTTTGCTTATTTAGTATGTTTTAATAATTTCCATGAGTAGAGTCTAGTTTATATTATAGCATATTATGAAATGATATTTAGGAAGATATGTGATGTTTTTCTTAGATTCTTGGTGATGAGGAAGAGGTTCCCCACCAACAGTGTATTTAAAATTAGATGAATTATTGTAGAAGTATTAAGTAAAGAATTTATTTACTCCTCATGTGATTTTCCCTCGGAACGTGTAGTCTGCATAATCATGAAAATATAGCTCTGTGTTATTTAAAATGTGGCCAGATAAATAGCTAAGTCAAATTCTTAATGTAGTAATAGTGTCATATTTTATTGATGGTTGCGACATTGTCCGAAATGAAGTAATTATTTAATATTCTCTTGATGAATGGAGAGTTTGTAGAAAAGATTGTTTTCTATTATTGTTGCTTGACACACACGCACACACGCGTAATATGAATAATGTCGCGAATATAAAGATTTAAGATTATTGAAATTAAAATATGAACTAAATATTTTAAAACACAGTATATTTATTTAATACAGAATTATAAATCATCAAACCATCAGAATGAATATGATTTCATGGTTATGTGCAAAAAGGTAGATGTATTTAAAAATGATTGTATCATTAGTTAGAAAAAGTTACTTTGTTGATGGCCAAATATAGTTAATTTGATTTATTTTATTAGTCAATAGTAATATCCTCTCAAAATATTTTAGTTTTCCAATAATATAATATATTATTTAGTCAGTGTTATGTTTAATTATGTTTAAGTAAAATACTTAAGCCAAGCAAATATGCAAAATTAGAATATTATTATGTTTAAGTGAAACACTTAAGCCAAGCAAATATACAAAATTAGAATATTAGAGTTTATTGTTAATTTGCTTTCATAGTGGTCTTGCATTGGTGGTTGAGAGGTCAGTGCGACTGCCTTGCACTTGCAGGCAGTTGCCCGGGTTGCGGGTTCCTGTCCTGGCCGATGCTATGACACTTAAAAAAGGGTATAAATAGTGTTATATAATGGGGATAGTCCCGAACTGATGCTCAAAGTTTAGTGGATAATTTGAAATCTGTAAGACAAGTAGTCCTATTCTAAAAATATCATGTTAAACTAAATTTTTTTATTTATTGTAATAAATGATTTGTTTTAGTTATTTAAAATCTTAAAAAAAACTGTGTCTTGAGTTATTCTTGTGTACATTCATGTTTCCATTTCCACATCTCCACATTTCATAAATCTATTATAAAATACATATATTATTTTAGAGTTATAATATTAAATCTGCTGGTGTCTGACAATATTGTTTTTCTTGATCCAAACATTATAAGGAACATTTGCCATAGGATAAACGTATTAGAAAGGTTGCCAAGTTAGTATATTTGTTAGATGATGATATGAGATTAAAATACCCTATTTCTCTTATTATCTTATTATTGAAACACAGTAAAATATTTTAGTCAATTTGTTTCATTACATTTTATCATACTTTAGAATTATAACTTATGGGCTAATGTATTTATTTAATTCAACTGTGTTTGTTAAATTCCCTGAGATCTTATTGTTTATTTCTTGATTGGCATTAAAGTAGATGTTTAGATTATGATATGCCAAGTCATAGAATTGTTTAGTAATATAATTATAGCAAGCTGATATATGTTAAACTTGGATGAAGGAAGAAATTAAGTTGAAAGAATATTTTAATAGATTGTACAAATAAACATTGTGATTCTTTATCACACAATTAATTTAATAAAAGGATTTACATTATATTTAATGTTTTGTAATATTTCTTCTTTCATTTACTTATAATCATATATCTTATGAACTTCCTATAGCCTCCCACCGAGCTGAGCTGAACATAGACTTAATTTAAGAGTCTCAGTAATAATGTTGTATCATATATCTTGTTATATTGTTCTATTCATTAATAGAACTGGCGCGTGGGCATTTCGCTCATGTAATGTATATTAGCGGTGTTGGGAGTGTAGGTTATAATATATATATATATATATATATATATATATATATATATATATATATATATATATATATATATATATATATATATATATATATATATATATATATATTGTAACCTAGTGTTATTGACACTTGGTTTATTTGGCATTGTTTCCACAGGAAAACAATGCTATCCTTTTCTAGGAAATAAAAAAGTAAAATAATAATAATATTAAGTGATTAATAAAATATGCTATTTACTCACTTTAATGTATTTTAAGCAAATAACTAATAAATTTAGTAATTTGATGTCATTTTGAAGAAGAGCATGAATAATTTAATGAAAATATTAACAATAAGAGCAATTTAATATAGTATAAAAGCACATATTATAAACAGGAATTGATTTTGGATGGGTGGAGAGGGAGAGTAGATGAGTATCTTATCATAAAGCACAATAACTTCTGATAATTTATTTTTGTAGAAAATCATATTTAAAAGAAATATACATCACTAATTATTAATTAAGTATATTTATTATTTTTCATTATTTGTCAAATTACTTTGTAATCCAATTAAATCATACGGAAATATATGACTGTAATAAGTTTTTTTTTTCCTTTCTTTTATTCATGGTATAATTAAATGATTATTTTTCTGTAAGAGGTCGCTAAAAGAAGACCGCCAAAATTTTGAAGAAAGTTTAGTCTGACATTAGTTTTACAAGGAGGAAGCATTACTGAAATTCGGTAACAAATTTTTTATTTTTTTTTATTGCAGAAATAAATATAAGTCCAGTAAATTTTTAATAATATCATGCGTGGCTAATCCTATTTGATAAGATATTCTGTTTTCTGTTGCCATCTACCTATTTTAAAGCTCTTTATACGCAAAAATGTACTATCTTATGCTAAAGTTCAAAATGACCGTATTGACCACAGCAATCACGGAAAATATCATTATATTTAAAATAAGTAATATGAGTAATTTCCAGGAAATAATCAATGATTTGTTAACTTTACCTTATTTAATTATCTTTTCGTGGTATAAAAGAAAAATTATAATTAAAAGACATATTATAAAAGCCAAGGAAAGTTAACTAGAAAATTTCGCGCTCTTTCTAAAAGAAATTGTCTGCTTTGAAAATAATGTAAGTTCCCCACTTTAATTTATGTTTTATTCACTGAAAATTATCTAGAAATAATATTAATGATAAATGATATTTACTAATGCACCTGTATAATTTTAAAAAGAAAATATAAAATTTTCTCAAGGCAAATATCGGAAAATGTGTATGTGTGCATTGTACGGAGAATTCCTTGCTAAAGAAAAATTACAATTCCTAGAGTAGGAATAAAAACTACAAACATTAGTGACTTAATTATAACCATAATATAATATGTTATATTATACATCAACTGGAGTCGTTAAAACTTTATATCCACGTAAGTCAGCTGCAGTCGTTATAATAATAGTATTTTGGAAAATTCACGCATTAGTTTTATTCCTAAGCCAGCTAGCTAAAAATGATACGTATCGCCAATAATAAAAAGAAAAGAATCGTATATGTGATCGTCTATCGTCAAATATTCGGCATGTTAAAATATGTATTGTTTTCTTGGATCCCCAAAATTATAGCAGTTACTTCAAAGAAGAATTAACATCCAACGCTGCTATGTTTTCTTTGCCTAATTTATTAATTGCACCAGAATGGAGGCAACTTTCATATAAATGAAATAATAAAATGTGTTTCTTATTTTAAATTTGCATCATGAACTACGAATGGATCAAGTTCTTCATCTGGATAAATTGCCCAATGGAAAACCATTTTTTTTTAGTGAGATAATAAGCACTTGTTAAGTAATGATTTTTTTTTTTACTAATTTGTAAAATTATGTGCATTTTTTTTTATATCAACAGGTGAAAGGCTGTATAGTCAAGTAATATTTAAATGACCTTGTAATCATAAAGGTATGTTTTCATGTAATTATTCTAGGTTAAATGTATATTTAACATGGAAAAATTTTTTTTTTATAAAATGTGTTTACTTATGATATGCAATTATGGGTATAAATTTATATGTTAGATGCGTAAAAGAAGAAAAATTTAGATACTTAATAGGTAAAATATCTTGTTAAAATTATCAGAAGTAATTAAAGAGAAGTGCTATACAAAATATTACTTATTTAAAGTTTGAAACAAATTTATACTATGTTAATTGAGGAACTTATTCCCAATTATTCTTTATTAATGCATTCACTTGATTTAGTTGAAGATACTATAATACCAATTACTTGTTGAATGTTTCTTTGGCAAAGGTGAAAATTATTATGGTTAATTCTGTGATATCCATTGATTTCAGACGTTGATCTAAGTATACCCTGGAACATAAATTTAGTGTAATTAGTGTATTTGCTTGTCTTGCCCCGATATAGCATTGGTATATGCTTAAGATCCACATAAGTAATAATTGTAATGTCTTTATTTTGTGGGATGGAAAATGATCTCCCCAAAAGCTTTATTTTCCATGAGGGGAATAGATAAAACTAGTATTCGGGTATGTTTATAACCCAAGTGATCGCTTCTCAGAGTTAGGACGATCAGTAATTTATATTGTATTTAGTGTATTTCATTCGTTAAAATCCGAGGAGAGGATTATATTTGGTGTGTGTTCCTATTATGCCCAAGTAAGAGACAAGGACCCACCAAACTATTTTAATATAGTAGTTAACTCTACGGACCTTCAGTGTTATTCCATATTCCTCATGAGAAAATAGAGATAATTCCACCATGGAAGGTGTTGAATATTGTGTTTTGTTTAGAAAGTTATGGCAAGATAACGGGTATATTGGAGGTTAATTCCTCAAGCTCCATTTAGTATAAATAGCGTGCTAGTGTATATGATCAATGTCTGGATTGTGCGGCGGAATAGGGCTGGTAATCCACATGTAAGTCAATGGAGAGAGTAAGTTAAAATTGCGTGATTTAGAAAATTTTATTTGCCAATGGAGGATTCAAATACTATGTTTAATTCGGGTTAATGATTAAGTAGCATTCACAATATAACTTGCACGGAGAGATACAGTGTGTATAACAACTTCAGTTGTTATTAAGGTAAACATTAAAATAGTAAGTGTAACTTCTGATAAATAACCCATAAACTGTAATAAGTTATCTAAATAAAAACTATCATTTAATTAAAGATATGATAATAAAAATCGTTTGTACGCATTGCCTAGAATCAGATTTGTTTTATTTTAAAACAAATAGTTAGTTAATAAAGTTAAGCAGCCGTTCATATAAGATACACTAAACGGATGAGTTGATGTATCGATAATAATATTTATTTTGTTATATTCAATTTGCAGAAATGTAAAAAGAAGATGAAGAAGTAGTTCGAATCTAGGTCTAAAAGTATAGACGAATTAATGTTAGTTATATTTTGTTTTATCCATATGGGATCGAATAAATTGTATATGTTTGTTTATTATGTTAATCATAAAGGATAGTTGTGAAACTGTAATAATAAATTAGAATCTTGTTATAATTTAATAATAAATTATAGTCTTGTTACAAGTTGTTTTGAGTCATTTTTCTTGTGTGCTAAATAAAAGTGTATTTGCATAATACTTGCAATACTTTTCTTGAGTCCGAAATCATTTATGAAATCTTAATTTCAATACACCAGATAGACTATTGTAAGCAGATCAGAATATTTCAGTATATTTTAATTTAATAAGAATTATTTGTGGAATTGGAAACTTCAGACCAAGACATTTTATTTTATATGTGTGTAAAATCACTTTATTCCCAAACTAGTAGCTTTTTGTTGCACATTATTTCGTACACATTTAAGTGAAGTGTCTGAGTAATAAATCTTAGTTAAATTATTGTGTTGTCATGGATAATGGAAGGACACAAAAGCACCCTTGTCTTTTCATCATTCCGACTGAGATTCTGGAAAAAGGGCTGTATTATTCAAAATTGTGCGTTGTTATTGAATATAGTTATCATCTCGTTAAATATTATAATAGTTGATATGTGGATGAAGACACCTGGAATTTAAGTAAAGTAAATGTTTCCTATAGCCGACCAGAATGTCAGTCATATGCGACAACACAATACTGCCGAGCATTTTATTAAATATAACAGAGAACCCTGAGATTAGTGTCATTATTATAAGTGCTCTTAAATTAAGAATTGATTAATTATGATCAATATTACAAGCGTGGCATGGCTTAAGAGATTGAAACTTCTGATTGTATAATAATAAAATATTGAGATCATATTGGCAAATTAATGAATGTTTTATTTTAGTCAGTAATATTAACAATGACATGAAATCATCATCATCATTGTCGAACAGTGCAAGTACTTACAGCTCAGAGAATGTGTTTTGGGATAGAGAAAGAATGTTAGTTTATTCTAAATTTTCTTTTTAAATTTATTTTATTAATGATAATTTTTTTTTAATTCTATTTCTGTCTGAACTGCATATCGCTGTAGCTGAATTATTATAACTAACCAAACGTCGAGCTATATTAGGTAATATAAGGTTTGTTTCCCGTGCTATAAGGAAGCGTCCGAATTCCGAATTCTCTTTATTGAATGCGCTCATTTATTTTAATAGAAGTCTAAATTTCTTTTACTAGGTTAGAATATATATATATATATATATGAGAGATAATAATCTGGGACAACTGATGAGTGCTGGTTCAGCATGAAATGAATCTTGGGGGTCATTTGTCTTTTATTGTATCTTTATTTATATGAATTTAAAAAGAATGGGGAAGTATGAAGGTTTGTTTAATATATCTATAAAGATATTACATATGGGAAAGAGAAAGGTGAATAACTCCCATGTGTGTGTATGTTTAAAATTAAAAAACCCAGATATATAAATCTTTAATTGAGGTTTAAAGTTTATATCTATGCTAGAGATAATCTCTATTTTAATAAATAATTAGTAATAATCATTATTGTATTTATCTGAGGTGGATGGTGTCAAAGTTGTGAGTGGAGTGAGTTTGATAATTGTAAATAAAAATATAACAATTTATTAATAACAATTATATAAAACAAAAGCAACAAAATATTAGCAAACAATAAAACGTACTATAATGTAAAAATTTTTTTTGCAAAGTAATTAAATATTATTTGTTATCTTTAAATGAGTTATGAGTATGTGTATGGTCAATAACGTGATGCAAATAAAAACATTTTACTGGAGATGGTTGTACCCTTTTCATTCAATGTATACCATTAATTATTGGTTGATAAAAATGCTTTACGGTATCCTTAATCTGTTCTCACAGAGATATTTAGTTCACTACCAGCGTCATTTCTAAAATCGATGTAGTTTTTTTAACCCTTTTAGGAAAGCAAATTGTTTATATCAGTGCTATACAAGTATATAACTTCATAAAAATCTGATTATTACATCTTGTTGTATGGTATAACAACCATCAAATTTAGTATAACTGTCATATCTGACCCTGCATTCAGAAATGGACTATTCCAGATTTCTTACCTGATTGGCCAGCACCCAGTTGCTATCCAAAGTGATTAAATCTTTCACTGGTGTTTGCGCACCAAATCCGCACATTTCTAGTAAGGTAGGGGATCTGCCATTAAATAGTCAGTCTTTTGGAGGCAAGGCAGAGAGCAATTACTTCTGTCAATCTAAATGACTGAATGTGCTCTCCATTAAACCCTTTGCCATTAGTACATGTAGTCTCTATTCATTATCGCGACATCCACACAGTAGGCAAGTCCACCAAAGGACTGGAAACAGTTACATCTGAATTAGAGCTGACCTGAGGCAAGCTAAATACATAGCTAGAAGAGTCTTACCAGAGCTCACAAGGCAGAATAATCATTTAGATAGAAGTGAGTTCTATACTCAGTTCGACTATCTCAGCATTCAATTTTATCAACTGTATTTATTCACTTGTTTAACCAATGTGTGTATATTTTTTGGACTAATAAATTGTACATATTGATTGCTGTGTAGTTTTGTGTCCATTGGTTTGGAATAAACTTATAAGCTTAACCAACACAACAGATTTGGTGCAGTCACAGAGAAATTTTTCCCTTATGGCTGGAAAAATTATAGAATAAACTACCCCTGTTACAACAGATCTGGTGTAGTCAGACAAATAATTTTTCCCTCACGGCTAGAAAAATTGTATTATAAAATATGCCAGTATCAACAGATCTGAATGTATGAAATAAATATGCGAGTGCATATTTTGTATATTTGTTTCATTATTTTTCTTTTTGAAAAAAAATATGTTTCCTTAATTTCATTATAGTGATTTTTTTAAAAAAAAAAAACATAAGTAAAACTGTTGAATAAAATTGACCACAAATGTAAAGGCATATCAATTTGAAGCTTCAACCAATCTCAAGAGCTTTATTTGCAAGACAGTGACAAAAGCTTGCTCTATTGGTTTAAAAGCTTCGTTGAGTTACTTACAGTAATGTAACTGTAAAACCAAAATAATTACGAGCGGTAACTCACATAAATAAATAAAGATGGCTAAAGTAATCGGCTCTATGGAATTTTTTGATCTGGCTCAACCTGAGAGCTGGCCAAATTATAAAAAGTTTTATTTTTCATCTACAGGCTAACCAGATAAAAAAGCCTGAGGTAAAGTTAGAACACTAATGACCATAATAAGTCTGCAAATGTACTATATACTCAAGTCTCAATCTATGGCTGTAACCCTAGCTGAGCTGGATTTTAACAGAGTGTTGACAATTCTCACACATTATTTTTTTTCAAAACCCTTGACAATAATGCATATATACCATTTTAATCTCAGCATACAAGAACAGGGTGAAACAGCTAGAGAATTTGCAACACAAATCTGTATTTTAGCCTTGAAGTGAGATTTCAAAGTTTTCATGAATGAAGCACTTTGTGATCGTTTTATTTGTGGCATAAATGATCACAATTTGAGGCTGAAAGTGTTAATGATTTCAGATATAGATTTTGAGACAGCAGTAGCTCAGGCAGGACCATCAGAGACAATAGCTAGTCATGCTACACCATTAAAAAGACTTACAAAGTATGAAGTGTGAAAAATTGAGCATTACACTGGGTCACCCAAATACACAGTCATCTCAGAGAACACAGCACTAAATAGCCACAGCTTTATTATAGATGCAATGAGCACATGCACATGCATACAGAATGCCCATACCACAAGGCAACATGCACATTTTGTAAGTGTTGAACATATAAAGGTAGCATGTCTGAAATTAAAAAGACAAACAGCCAAGTCTAAAATAGATATACAACAGATCTAGTAAAGGCACTTATAAAAAATATAAGCAAGTTGCCTGTATAAACCATACCAGAGATGATAAGTCTGGGTTTATACACACTGCCATAATTAATGATACACCAGTCAAGATGGAACTTAACACAGGGTCAGCAGTGTTTATAGTTTCAAGCAAGACCTGGACAATCATTAATAAAAAGAATAAATATAAACTGCACCCTTGAAGTAGGTCAATATCAGAATATCAAGGGAATAAAATCAAACTGTTGGGTCAAACAACAGGAAAAATAACTATGCTTAACAAAACAACTATATACCTACCACTGGTAGTGGCATTAGGTAGCCATAGTGATTTAATAGGCTGTGGCTGTTTCAGTCAATTAGGTTTCAAAGTGACCAAAGTGAACTAGCTCACAACATTATCAATGATGAAGTCTTCAACAAAAAAGCTGAAACCTGATTCCAAAGTTCAACAAGAGCAGTGAACAACCAGAAACAAGTTCCTAGAGTGAAGAATATGGAGACAGGGACAGTAATCAACCAGAGAAACCAAGAAAGTGGACAATATGTTGTCCAGTGCATTTTGATGAGTATGTTCTCCAGAGCTAATTTTAGCCAGGGGGAGGGATATCAGAAGTGGACTATTCCACATTCCTTATCTGATTGGCTATCACCCAGTTTCTACCCAAAAAAATTAAATCCTTCACTGGGGTTCATGCACCAAATCCACATGTTTTCAGTAAGGTAGGGGATCTGCCATTAAATAGTCAGCCTTTTGGAGGAAAGGCAGAGAACAATTACTTCTGTCAACTCTAATCTCACTCAATAAAAAAGTAAATAAATTACATTTTAGTATTATTAAATATAGTTTCCAAATGAAATTATATGTAATTTTTGTTTACTAATTAGTGAATTCAAAAGATCATTCTAAATTGGAATTCTAAAAAAGATAAATTTCATTAAAACATTTATATATTTAAACTATATTATTTTAAGAAGATAATAAGTATACAAATGCATTGTGAGTAAAGACCACTTGCCATAGGGTCAAATGCTATCAGTATAACTGAAAATAATGTAATGACTTATTCCCACAGAAATGACTAAAATATATGCATACTTCATCTATATAATTTAAAATAAAATTTTAAGTAATAGAGAAATAATTTATAGAAGATATCAACATCATGTGAAAAGAGGAATTATGAAAACAGAGTATTATGACTGCCTCAACAATTTTTGATGACTGAAAAATAAAGAACTTTATTCTTAATGAACATTATTAATTTCATTATGGACAGAAATAGGACAATACCATCAAATTTTAATACAACATATTATCTTTGTGTGTTATTAGCTCCAGACATCTAATTTTATTTCCTTTGCTTGTAAAATCCATTTACATTGAAATAGTCCATTTAAAAAAGTTATTAAGTAGACGTAACCTTAATCTATTTCAGGATGACAGAAAATTGCCTTTTGGTCAATTTGCCCCCTGGTAAATTTTTTCATGAGTATTAAACATTATAATGCATGTAAATGGTATATTTTATTATATAAAAATTTTACCCAAAAATTTGTGCAAAAAGATGTGCAATTTAAGATTCAGACTATTACAATAGTTATAATCCCTGATCTGACATGTTCATCCATTATCTGTTGCCAAGGCTGTAAAACATTCAGCATTTTACAACATTGTAATTCCAATGATGCAAAAACATGTTTATTTGCAAATTTATTATAATTTTAGATATTTTTAAAAATAATTTACACTATATTTATTAGATATCAAGAAATATAAATTATTAGTAACTTATTTTGATTTGAAATACTTTATTTTCAAAAATATAGTCATAAATTGGCAGCTGACAAAAATATGGCTGAAGCAAATTACAAGACTACCTTTGACATAAACAATCTACTTTTTATTTATGAGTAAGAAAATATCGCAATTTTGCAATAAACATTCAAAAAATTTAAACTTTTAAAGGATAATTCCTTAGATATAAAAGAAATAAATAAATATTCATTTGGATGTTTAAAAATAATAAGAAAAAACAAATATATCATTGATTTTTTAAACTGAAAATAATCTTTCTGGAAATGATGATGTGTAAACTCTTTGTTTTAAATGCAATCTCATTTTTTTAATATTTACAGACACAAAATGTGAACATTTAAAATTTATTTCAGTAGTAAACAAAAATATCTATCAATTAAAATCAAATTTATTATTTTCTGATAAGTAATAATCATTTTATAATATATTTTACATTGATGTGTGAGACAAAAAAAATGTCAGAAATATCAGATAAATAGTGAAATTTGGCAGGGTTGATATGAAGGTAAGATATATTTTTCTTCATATTCAATTTATTTATGACATGACAATTTTTGTTTATTACTAACTTAATATAGTAATATTTGTTTATTATTATTTGTATAAATGATTAACATTCTTGCATGTAAAGTTTTTTATTTTATAATAATGACCACACATAGAGGGGGTGGGGTCTCATAAAATTGGAATTTCTTCATAAGGATTGGATAATATAAGATCATCATTTTTACATATTATTTAAATGAAATTTAGCTAGTTAGTATTATTATAATTTTTTTTGAAATTATAAAATTTCATTTACTGTTTTATAACTTATTAAAATTTGTTTGTGTTATGATACATATCTACTACGGGAAAGTATAATTTAATTTGATATCATAAAATAGTAGAAATGTATGTAAAGCACTTATAATAATATTTTTTTTTGTTATTTGAAATAAATTTACACCATTCTCTGTTAATAAATATGTTATAAAGTTTATTTTAAATTTAAGGGAGTCTCTGATTTATTTAATTTATTTATTCATTTTTCAAAACAATTAAGATTGAATACACATACCCATTCACACGTCATATTAATTTAACATCCTGATAACTTGATTAAAATTAATTTTAAAAATCTATTGAAATTATATGAAGTATTATTACTACTGTAGGATATTGATGGAAACTCCTGAAGAGTGATAACTGTAAAAACTAACCTGAGTTCAAATTCTGAGCATAATGGAATAATAAACAAATGTGAAGATTCGAAAAATTAGACTAAGTCACATTTATATTAAATATTTAATTCTAAATTATCTTGTTTGAAATGGATCCAATCTTGGATTAAAGTTAAATCATATCAGTCATAACATCCTATATGAAGTCCCTAAATCCGATTATAGTTAGATGCAACCACCATGATTCCTTTAGAAAATCCAGACCATTACAATATATATATATATACACACACACAAACTTTATTAAGGTAAGTGTTTTGAAATAAGAAAACCGTGTAATTTGGAATTGAAAATGAGACTCACACTTCATTTAATTATAAATACTACTCAGTAAGCAATAATGTTAAGGAAATGTAGAAGTAAAAATGTTAAGTGAGAAAAAGGTTAAAATTGGCATAGGTATGAATTTAGGCAAATTTAAATATTTATGGTGATGTTTGCATGTTTATGGTAAGGATTGATGCACTAAACTATGTGTTGTATTTTTTTATAATAGTAATTGTTATTGTTTCTTTATTTTCTATAAAAATCAATTAAGATGATCACCAGGTGAATGACAAAGAAACTGTAAATGAGTCAGTTGTAGACAAATCAGTGATTCAAGAGGCAAAACAGCCAATAGAGTTGGAGCTGAAACAAACAAAAATTAAATCTGCTGAAGTAGCTCCACTCATAAATGTTGTAGGTCATAATAAAAAAAGGCCATCAAAAACAAATAAAATGATCAATGATTGGCCACAAAAATGATGTAATATTTAAAGAAACTCAAAAAATGATTAGAGAAGTTTATAAAAAAATAATGAAAGAAATGAAGGGTATAACAGAAATATTCTCTGAGAAATGTGTAGGCAGATTTAGTCAAATAACAGAGAAGAAAGAGCAGTATAGTAAGAAACCACAAAACATAAATATGTAAGTCATAAAGAATGACAAATCAATAAATAAGAAATAAAATATAAAAGATGTTTTTGCAAAGTTAAATGATTTTAATATTGGTTGTGATAAAGCAATATGTGTGTGTGTGTGTGAGAGAGAGAGAGAGAAAGAGCAATTAGCCAAATTATTAAATGTGCTGGTTGACAGTCCAAGAATACTTTGGATGAACTTATGACAATATTCTGGAATTAAAGTATAGAGAGTAAAAGCAAAATAAAAATAAATCATAAAAACCTTGTAAAAGACATTGTTCAACTTGAATCAAAAGCAGAATAAATGTCAAGTCTGAAGTGAAAGTTAAACAAAGTTTAAAAAAAAAATTATTGTGTCACTTATAGCTGGATGTAACTATATTCCTACTGTAGATATAAAAAATAGAAAGATAAATTTTCCTGGTCACCTAAAATAAAATTACTTATGAAATTCTGGAAATGAGGTACTAAATCTTAATTGAAGAGGGGAAGTCTGAAATGATGATGACTCCAGACCTATGGAAAATAACAAAGTATTTGTTTTAAAAATGTACTATAACATCTTATATTAGTGATTTTGATAATATGACAGGCAGTGTTTTTTGTTATATAATTATTTTATACTATTTATATATAACAAGGGCAACAATATTTTTCTGAAGTACAACTGATTATGGCATAAGTAAAAATATAATGCTCAACAATTGAAGGCATTCAATTAGGAAATTAAAAACTGAGTGTTATGCTAGGCTTTGTGATCATTTAAAAGATTCATGTGAGTAATGACTGATTTTCTTATTGGATTGGTGACTATGCTAGGAAGGAAGGGTGTAGTTACATGTCATGTGTATTAGTAAATCATAAGATAATCATATTTGTTTTTCAGAAGATAACCCCTTTATTTACTACAGATGATTATCCCTTCAAGGTATTATGATTCCATATGTATAATTCATTCAGTGACTTAGTCTATTTTTTATTAATAGTAAATATGTAGAAATTGTAAGGCAACATTTGCGGCATAATCATAGTGTAAGTGTGAGGGTTGAATATAGCCCCCCACTTTTAGGATATTAATGATCATATATTATTTTGCTGTATCTCAGCTTTTGTCTCTGGCAGACAGCTGAAATGGATTTATTGTAAAGTAATTATGTATGTGGCAAACCAGTGTTGATATAGGTGTGACAACAACAAAATTCAATAGTGTAGAATATGGTGATAAAAATATTGTTGTGTAGAATTTACTTCCTTAATCTATAAGAAAATAGAAATATGGAAAGAAAACCACATCACAAAATAAGATATGGAAAAGATGGAATAAAGTATTTATTTTTATTGTATTACTTTATAAATGGGTGTGATAATATCATTCTGGTAATAGAAACCTAAATAGGTGGTCATCCAGCATACTTATTTAATATAATGAGCGTGGGTTATGTTATCAAAATTATTTGAAATTTTTTTAAACTTAATAGTATTGTCTGTTAATGTGCATTTAGTTGTGTACATGAGTGAAATATATAAAATCTTCTCATCTTCATTATATAAACCAATAAAAGTAAACATAACTTATAACATTTATTAAAATAAATTTCAGTAGAAGACTTTAATCTATGTAACAGTATTTAAATTGAAGCACAAATGCTTGAAATGCTTATGATTAATTTTTTTGGAAAAAAATGTTAATTTGATTAGATTTGTAGATAGCAAAAATAAAGCTACAAATTGGTATGTAATAGTAAATTAAAAAATAAAAAAATAAAATCCATAATTTATCATGTATTGTTGATTATTAATCTATTATACATTGTAAGTAAAACATAGGTATTAATCCTTTAGACAGGCACATTGCTTGATGGCATTATTTCTTTGCAAAATCACATAAAATGTAACATTATCAGGTCTTGGCTTTAAATTTTATTATGTATTTTATCTTCTTTTTTTGGTGATGTTGTTATGGTTATTTTTGGTCAACTTTTTTTAATAAATATTTTCAACTTTTTTTTACTTTTTTTATAATACATACACACACATAAAATGTAACATTACAGGGCCTGCTTTAATTTGATAAGGTAGTTGAATTATTTTTGGTTTTTTTTTTTTTTTGATCTTGTTACAGTTAATTTTTGGTTCAACCTTTTTTTATAAATAAACATTGTTGACCTTTTTTTAGAATACACATACACACACATAAATGTAACATTACTGGGCCTGCTTTAATTTGATAAGGTAGTTTAATTGTTTTTGGTTTTTTTTTTTTGGAGGTTGTTATGATTAATTTTGATTCAACTTTTATTTTTTTATAAATATTGTCAACCTTTTTTATAAATACACACCTACCCACATAAAATGTAACATTACAGGGCCTGCTTTAATTTGATAAGGTAGTTTGATTGTTTTTGATCTTTTTCTTTTTTTTTTTTTGATGTTTTTACTGTTAATTTTTGGTTCAACTTTTTATTTTGTTTTTATAAATATTATCAACCTTTTTTTAAAAATCCACACATGCACACACATATAATCAGAAAAAGAGCAATAACAACTGTTTTGCTTTTTGAAAATTGTTTTGCTTTTTTATTAATCAAAATACAAAATCAACTGTTTTTTGTCTTAAGGTTAGTTTATCTTTTTAAATCATTATTTGGTATGAATCCTTTAGCCATTAAGAAAAAATAATTGTTTGCATAACACCCACACACACACATCTAAACATAAAAACAGCGATGAAAAGTGGTTTTTTATTAATAAAATTATGAAACAATATTCAAGTAAAATTATAACAACAAAAAAAGCAAAAAAAAACATTTTTACAAGTTTCTAAAGAAGTTGCTGTTGTGGATTGCATCTCACAGACATCTCTGAAAGGATGACTAGGAAAATGCCTTCCTTCTTGTGCAGACAACACCAAATAAATTATTCCTGTTAGTTGACCAGAAATTTTCTGGCAGTTCTGCATTGATTGTAATTTTACCACTTCAACAGGTCCCAAAGATGCTTGATGTTTTGTGTGTGAATGCTTGTGATTGAGTCCACAAAGTTGTAACAGTGATTAACTGTCAGGTGTCGAAATCCTGCAGCCTGAAAATTGACAGTCTAGTAGCCCACCAACAATCTGCATGGATAATTGACTCAGGCTTCATGTAATCTTTCAGGGCCTTCATAAGTGTGGATGCTGATCAAGAAGGAACAGCTGTTAAAAACATTCCCCACTATCATGACATAGACCACCAAAAATCCACTGCTGTGGAAGGACATTGCCCTGATGGTTTTTATGATGACTCCACATAGTCACATCGATCTTGACAATCAAACCAGGCCTGCCTATTTGATGACAAGGTCTGGCTTCCAGGCTGTCATGGTACAGCTCTTGCAGCATGTTGTTCCAATACAGAACATTTTTTGAATAAATCAAGCTCTGAGAAGATACCTTCTACTATCAACTGTTTACAACAGTGGTATTCTCAAGCCATCAAACCAACTCCCATTCTTAACAGAACACCTTTGATCGCACAAATGTGATGAACATCTGAACTGACTTGTATTTGTATTATAAACTTTCATCGATGATCCAGAAATGCAGGTATTCTCATCTATTAGGACATTTTTTTGCTTGCAGAAATGCTACAGCTTCAAATTCTGTTGACAAAATATTTTTCAAGCAGACAATTTGTTTGCTAAAATTCGCCATTTGGTTTGTCTCAACAGAGATGTTACTTGACACATGACCTTCTCAGAATTTGGTTCATTCCTATAGTCAGGCTACTTTTGTCACCTTCAAATTTGTCTCCAGGACAAATTGAACTTTGTGACAATTTCAATTATTTCAAATTGCATGATTTCCATTTACCCAAAAAAACATTTCAAAGTAAAAACTTTAAAACAGTTGACATATACACATCCTCACATAAGATGGGAAAAAAGTTTAGGTGTGAGAATTCACACAAAGCAGGTCGTAATATTTATGGGCAATGTCTAATACAACATACAGGATGTATTAAATGTAACCTATATCCTGCGGCTGCTTAAGTGGCATTTTTATGTGATTTTACACATAAATAACACCATCAAATGTCGCACATGGATTAAGGATTAAAGCCAAAAAATATTTTAAAACAAAATTAAAAAAAAACAAGAGTTTGCATTCTTTTGTAAGCCCTAGTCTGGAGGATTAAAAAATCAGCATAGTTGTAATTATTGAAAAGAGTAGGAGAAATGTTTTCCTTTGTGAAATATAAATGTGGTTGAAAAATATATTGATGTATTGGGAAAAAATATTGCTGTGATTTATGAAATATAAATTGAACTTACCAGAAACCGAAATGTTTGATTATAGATTATAATTATTATTTGTTGATAAAACTACTGAAAATGCATTATTGATTAATTTAATGTATACCAATACCAACCTGCCACAAATGTAATAACCTTCTGAATACTACCTGATCTTGACTTTGAATGCTGTAATCTTGGATTAACTTCAATGCTTATAAACAATTTGTGTGTTTATCATTTGGTAAAATGGAACATTTAAATTGAAGAAGTTGGAAAGAAAAAAAAACATAACAAGTTTTTACCCCAATCTAATCAGTAATGGAAGTTATAAAATATATACTCTGGTGAGACAATTGCCTTTAAAACTTTA
Organism: Epiperipatus broadwayi; assembly: GCA_028023455.1. Classification (NCBI taxonomy): domain Eukaryota; kingdom Metazoa; phylum Onychophora; class Udeonychophora; order Euonychophora; family Peripatidae; genus Epiperipatus; species Epiperipatus broadwayi. The sequence continues at coordinate 1,411,427 of JAQFVV010000162.1, forward strand.
ACCAAAAGAAAACTGAAATCACCTTAATAAATCAGTATAATCCATTTACTGCATTCTAATTTATTTCTTTTATATTAGTTAGTTTCTTTTATTTATTTATTTTTGTATATAGTTATTGATTGTATAAATTTATTTTAATATTTTTTTTTCTTTGTGCATGTGTGAGTATGAGTAATCATTTCTTATAATTAAGTTATTAGTTTATAAAACATAAGTTATCAGAGCCATTTTACATTGTAGTTTTCATTACAAATGAACACACTACTATAGAACAGTTTCATGTTTATTTTAAAAAAAGTTAAATTACAGAGAATGTCTTATTATTGAGTAAATGTTAAATGTTATTGAAAAATAATGATTATAGAATATGATATTGATCGATTCATAATTTTATTTCTTTTCACAAATAAATGAAAATATAGTGCCTGAGTAAAGGCTGAAAATGCATCCCTTTTTTATAGAAAACAAATTACTTTTGAGTAGTAAAGCCTATTTCAAATCCTTAATGTTGATTTTGTGGCAGTAATTTGAGAATATAACCCATTTTTACAATCGCCTTTATATTTATCTAGTTTACATATAATTCTTGAAAGTTAACCAATTAGTTATATTTAAAGGAATTTCCTGCAGGTTACCAGTATAATAAATAATCTTTTAAATGCATCATAGCTCTATTATTTTGTTCAAGAAGTATATTAAGTACTCTTACTTATTGCATTATCAAATGAAATTATCCATCCATTTTACTATTGTTACATAATGTTTCCTTACCACACTTTTTACAATTTACAGTTTTGATTGGCCCAGCAATCTTCTTCAGTACTATAACATTATACAAACACATGAATATAAATATACATAAACATATAATTTACATTCTCTCTCTCTCTCTCTCTCTCTCTCTCTCTCTCTCTCTCTCTCTCTATATATATATATATAGATATTTAATATATATATATATATATATATTTTTCATATATATATATATATATATATATGAAAAACAAAAAACACAAGTTAAAAAACTTGCTAACACTTGTATTTATGATAACAGATGGCATTCTACCAAAAACACCATCAAGCGTAGTTTTCTGTTTACATAAACATCAGAGCGAGAATTCACTATCTCTAACTTTAATTCCACTTTCAGATCATGATTTCAAGCTATTTGCTATCATCAGTGAAAGACAGGAATAACAAACTAGATCTAAACACAAACTCTGAGCATTTATGAAACAGTTTCTATTCAGCTTGCAAGCATGAATCTTTTAGACACGTTAATGTCTTCAAACTCAGCATAGCAAGTCAGATAGCTACATGGGTCTGATCTCAGTTCAGCATCACCACATAGTAGAATCCTCTGCAATACACATCATTGCAAGAAAGACCTCAAAGGTACATTTATGAAAAACAAATAAACACAAGTTAAAAAACTTGCTAACGCTTGTATTTATGATAACAGATGGCATTCTACCAAAACCACTGTCAAGTGTAGTTTTCTGTTTACATAAATGTCAGAGCGAGCATTCACTATCTCTAACTTTAATTCCACTTTCAGATCATGATTTCAAGCTATTTGCTATTGTCAGTGAAAGACAGGAATAAGAAACTAGATCTAAAGACAAACTCTGAGCATTTATGAAACAGTTTATGTAAACAGAAAACTATGCTTGATGGTGTTTTCGGTAGAACGCCATCTGTTATCATAAATACAAGCATTAGCAAGTTTTTTAACTTGTGTTTTTTTGTTTTTCATAAATGCACCTTTGAGGTCTTTCTTGCAATGATGTATATTGCAGAGGCTTCTACTATGTGGTGATGCTGAACTAAGATCAGACCCATGTAGCTATCTGGCTTGCTATGCTGAGTTTGAAGACATTAACGTGTCTAAAAGATTCACACTTGCAAGCTGAATAGAAACTGTTTCATAAATGCTCAGAGTTTGTGTTTAGATCTAGTTTCTTATTCCTGTCTTTCACTGATGATAGCAAATAGCTTGAAATCATGATCTGAAAGTGGAGTTAAAGTTAGAGATAGTGAATGCTCGCTCTGACGTTTATGTAAACAGAAAACTACACTTGATGGTGTTTTTGGTAGAATGCCATCTGTTATCATAAATACAAGCGTTAGCAAGTTTTTTAACTTGTGTTTTTTTGTTTTTCATAAATGTACCTTTGAGGTCTTTCTTGCAATGATGTATATTGCAGAGGCTTCTACTATGTGGTGATGCTGAACTGAGATCAGACCCATGTAGCTATCTGGCTTGCTATGCTGAGTTTGAAGACATTAACATGTCTAAAAGATTCACGCTTGCAAGCTGAATAGAAACTGTTTCATAAATGCTCAGAGTTTGTGTTTAGATCTAGTTTCTTATTCCTGTCTTTCACTGACAATAGCAAATAGCTTGAAATCATGACCTGAAAGTGGAATTAAAGTTAGAGATAGTGAATGCTCGCTCTGACATTTATGTAAACAGAAAACTATGCTTGACGGTGTTTTTGGTAGAACACCATCTGTTATCATATATATATATATATATATATTAATAAAAATTAGTCATATGCCACATGATCTATATAGCTTGCATTACCAATATGTAATATATAAAGAGCCTGCTAATAGCTCTAAACAAGCTTATTTATTTTATTTTTTATAATAAATGTATTTTTCATAAAAAATAAAATAAAAAAGCTTATTTAGAGCTATTAGCAGGCTCTATATATATATATATATATAAATTATTAATGTCTGTATTCCAATTATAATAAAATATATATAATTATTCAAAACAATACAATAATTAATACAGTAACAATATTTTAAACAAATATATACCAATTTAATAGAAGTGCTTTCAACTATCTATGTAGTCGTTGTCAACTAGACTCAAATTGTATTAGAAAAAACCGTTACAAATGTAAACAAAAGCAATACGTCATACATCAATTTTCCCACAATTCATTAATTTTTATATTGGCTGTCTGTCTATTTATCAACTGTTGCTTTTCACTTTTTATTAACATAGCTTCTTTAATTTTGCATTTATTATTATTTCTTTCAATACACAGAATTTTAACTTTATTAAAATCAAAATCAAAACCATAATTACATGTTACATTATGATCAAAAAATACTGATGGAGATACATCATCATTTCTAACATTCTCTTGTCTTGATTTTTGCACTTGTTTATATAATAACAAATGCTCCCTTGATCTTTTCTCCAATGTACATCGAGATTCCCCAATATATGCCTTTCCACAAAAACATAGCCATTTATATATTGCACAACTTTGATTTAAAATACCACACCTATTTTTTGAATTATTTATTAATCTATTTAAATTAGGCGTAGTATAAAATGCAACTCGACATATATTTTTATATATCTGTTTTATAAATTTAACCTGTTCATTACAAATAAATGGTATTGATATCGAAGTATATTTTATTTTATCAATATCTATAGCATCTAAAATATTTCTATTATTATTAAACTTAGTAACAATATTATAAATTAATTTATGATCATATCCAACATTTAACAAATCCATAATAAATACATTTATGTTACTTATTTTATCAGAACTATATTTACATAATTTATTATTCCTAAATAAAAATGATTTTAAACTGGATAATTTATGTGCAATTGGCACATTTGAATACCAAGGAATATATCCTCTTTTTTCAATATCTTTTATTACCATACAATAATCTAATTTATTTTTATTACGTGTAACTTTAATATCTAAATACTGAATTGACTTTTTTTCTTCAAAAGATTTACTCCATTTTAAACCTTCTAAACTATTTAATTCATTGAATAATACATTTATAATATCTAAACTTCCACAAACGAAAACATCATCAACATACCTGTAATAAATTTTAATACCTTGGCAATATATATTAGTATTAAGAATTATATATATATATATATAAGTGTAAGATATATATATATAAATATAATATATATATATATAAATTATTAAGCAATGACTGTATTCCAATTATAATAAAATATATATAATTATTCAAAACAATACAATAATTAAGAGATATGTAAATGAGACACTTATTTATATAGCACTCTAATTATAAATTGTAATAAATTAAAGATTAGGCTTTCAAACTAACGAACATGCACTTTTTATGAATGTTAATAATAATAAATGAATACTTTCATCTCCAACACTAGATAAAGTCTTTGCAAATGAATAAAATGAATCCACTTATTCATTCAACCCAAATGCTTATATATGGGCAAACCTTAAGTATTGGATATGAAAGCATGAGGTTAAATCAATCACTTTAAATCACTGTTTACTATGTCTGAATGAATGACATCAATGAAATTATCTAGAATTTATGAAACATCACTCGTAAATGAAACTAAATATATGTAAATGAGGCATTTATTTATATAGCACTCTGTTTATAAATTGTAATAAATTAAAGATTAGCTTTTCAAACTAACGAACATGCACTTCCAGATAGTATATGATATAAAATAAAACAGGTTCTAGCTCAATTAATAATTAATAAATAAAATATTCAACATTAATTTTAAAATATTCACAAACTCAAATTTAAAATACAAATAAGGTTCAGTTTATAAAAATATATTTAATATTTTCATGAGACTTGGAAGTGAAAATATAGGTGACAAGATAGATTACATTGAGCCAATATCCTACAGGATACTACCTCAATGGCATAAGAACACTACCCCCCTTATGATTATTTCAAATAACAAACTCATAGTATTCTTATGACTTTAATACCTTTTACTCATGCAGATTAAGCTAATAATTAAGTCCTAATCTTCTATTTATAATAATCTAGCTCAATAAAATCTCAGGTTCATAAAATTTACTCTAAGTTAATTAAAATTACGATAGTAAAATATGAAAAGGGATTTTATATCATAATCTACTAAACTTAAACTAATAACAATAAAATAATAATATTCTTCATTGTATAACTAACTCTGTATATCTTTTCTTATACCATAATTTTATTACCATAAAAATAATAAAATAATATAATATGATCATATATCTTCATGTAATAATATAATAAATACATGGTATCATTTGATAATCTGACAAATAAAAGTGTGTGGCAACTGATAGCATATAATTCAATATACTATTAATTTATGACCAATAAAATAATGTAAAATTATGATTATTTAATTAAAAGAATACCAATAAAATATTTAAATTCTTAAAAATAATTCTCTATTTATTTTTTTGTGCAAAATTATATGTTTGTTTCAATTATTATGAATACATCGTGATTTCATGCAGTGTAGTGGAGAAATAAACAATTCAGACACAAAAATTAAAAAAAAAAACAAATTTTAACAAAGTTTATTAACAACAACAAAATAAAATAAAAAATTTACGTACACTATTTACAATGGATATCCTTATTTTATACTTCATATTTTTATTTACTGGGTTATAAAAATAATTTATACTTAGTTAGGTCTTTATTTAGACTTAAGACAAAATAAAATGTTACCATTTGTTTTCTCATTATGGTTAACTTATTACAAATATATTTATTTATTTTATTAAAAATATTCCATCCTTATAATTATTAAACTATATTTTTCTTAAAACACATTCGTAGGAAAAACATTCTACGGAAAAACAAAAATTAACATTATAATGAGTATGGATTTCTTAAAATAAAATTAAACAAATTTTCATCTTGCAATGTCAAAGATGTTACATAAAATATTTATTCAAAATTCATTACTAGATTTTAGTAGATATCACTCATTACACTTATTTACTAAACACAACATATTCCCATTTAGCCTTACTTTGGTATGATATAAGTGTAATTATCGATACATTCCCATTATTCAATAAATAAAAATTATACTATGCCCATTGTTAACATCATTTATTTTATACTATTGTATTTTAAAAATATGCAATACTTATTTTTTTTAAAATAATAATAAAGCATTTAAAAAAAATATTAACATTTCAAAGAAAATATCTTTGTTTTAGATAATCTATTCTAAAAATTTAATTTTTCACTTCTGAAATAAACTCAAAAATATATTCTATGATTCTTTCCTTTCCTTAGGATACATTGGAGCTTCAATTTCAAGTTATAAAATTCTGTTCCTTCTAAGCAAATAAACCAATCTCATACAAAATGATAGCATAACTTAAACTCTAAATTATTTACCATTTCTTTTCAAAAATATCTTACTGAACGATGCAGTTACATGAAATATAGATAGCAAAACAGATGCATATGATTTAAGGAAGAAAGCTAGAGTATCACTCATAACATATCTCAAAATCATGGCACAGTGCATTAACAAGAAATAGAGGTATGACCTTTACCTGTCTAATATCCTCTAGTACATGAATGATGTTAAAGCTATTCATTCAGCTTTATTTAAAACATCAAATATCTAAAGAATATAAACACTGTCCAAATAAAATATGTATCAGTCATAGGGCTTTGTTAACTATGCTGATATCTACACAAAGACTAAGTATTATTCTGATTCCTTATTACATCCTATTTTTTAAAACATCATCTTGGTTTCCTGTCTACTCAAGTACTTCCAAGCCACTATCTCATTAATATTTCTCAAGATTTTCCACATCTTATATTGATAAAACAACTATCTGCATTTTCAAAACAATAAATAAAATTCACTGATAATTTTAAAACAATCTAGCTGTTCCACAAGAAAAGTTTGCTTACTTCATTATTCTGTATGCTTAATCATATACAATCTAGTCAGATAATATTGAATATCCAATAACATGAAAGTTTTAAAAGAATCACATAAATATTTGTTACTATGTTGGATTATATCACTAATATAAAAATCATTGTATGCATATTTCCAAATTTATCCTAATCTCATAATGTTTTAAAAAATGTTGTATAAAAATGAGTTTACATATAATTAAACATTTATACTCCATTCTTACTATTCATAGACAATATAAAAGAAAACAAAGAATATACACTATACATTAATCTTATTCATTATCATTACCAAATAATCTTTATCCGGTCATCATATTCAGTAGGCTTCCTCAATCCACTGGATATAGAACATCTCATACATAAAGAAAATATACATCCATACATTTTATTTAAAAATATTCTTATCTAAATTAATAGATTATTATATTATAAAATTATATGTTATTAACAAATTAATGTTTTATCTTTTCCTAATCTTATAAAAAATAGAAAATTTGCATTTAACTAAGTTAATAAAATAAAATCAAAAACTATAATTACTTATTTCTTCCATTAACTTTTTCTTGACAAATAGTTCATGATAAAGTTCGAAAAATGTTTATTACTTTCTCTAGAGTTTTTTTAAAAAATGTTCTCCTCAAAGCCGTTAAAGTTTAAAAATAAAAAATAATTATTAATCCATTTAGTAAACTTTATAGAAAACAATCCCATGTTTTATTATTCAGAATGATAATTATTAAAGCATAATATTAAATTAATCCTGTGAAGCTTCTTAAATATTTTCTCTGCCTATGTATCTGTTGCATCACTCCATTTAGCTTAATTTTAAAAATATTCGGTCAACTTTTTTTCACAATATTTCCATTGGTCCATCTTTTATTTAACTATATGTTCACCTTTTTATATAAGTTTCCTTCTTAATACATTTAATCTTTCATTTGGTATTTTTTAATATATCAGTTTTAAAAAACTCCAAGTACTATTAAACAAATCTTTTCTAAATACATTTTAAACAATTCTAAGACTGGGGGTTTTAATATCAAAAACACTTCAGTAACATATTCTCCTGGGTTCATTCTTTAATTCTTGAAAATATTTTTTAAAAATGTTACCTTCAGAAAGAATATAACATTTTACTCCTTTTGATATAATATTTTATAAAACGATTCATAAGATATAATTGTCTTATTACTATTTTAAAAAAAAAAAAATCTTGGATAAGCTTATATAAAGATAATGCTTCCCAACTTTTTTTTTTAGATGGCAAATAGCTTTCCATTGCATCTGTATAATATCGGTACTGCTGTTTTTATGTACTAAAACAGTTCTCCGGTTAAGCATTAATGAAGCTGTATCAATAAATATTCCAAACATTTTTACAGTATTACAACTTATATACATTTTATTTCGTAGTATATCCATTTTTATTGCTAGGTTTTGAATTAGACTTTGATAAAATAACACTGGTAAGTAACTTTTAAAATTAGCCAATCATTTTCACGAAGTTTCCAAAATATATTATATTTTAAAAATCCCTTTTAAAAGTATATAAAAGTGTCCTATTAGTTACAATAAATGAAGTATAAGAGAGTAATATAAATTGACTAAATAATAAAATTTTAAAGTATATTCATCTCGATAGCATCTGATATTATTCAGCTACCTTAGTATGATATTAATTACCACTAACACATTATTAAACTCCCCTGATACCTCCGTGCAATTCATATTTATATTCTAGAGAATACATCATTTGATTGGTTGATTCTCACTTTTAGTTTGAGATCAAATTTGCATATATTGCAAACTTGCAGAATTAAATTTTAAAATAAAAATTTATGACATAATAAACCTTTGAAATATTATTTATAATACTACTTTTAAATCAATTATTATTTTATTTAAATTATTTAAACATTTAAAATAACTATTAAAATAATTTTTAATAACTTATTCCACTCTTAATATTCCATTTATCTTGTTTTATTTAAACACAATATTTAATTTTTTATTAACTATATTCCTATTTAAAACACCATTTAAAATATTTAGAAATAACTATGTAATATTTTAATATTCACTTCTATGACAGATAATAATTCTATTCAACTCTATAATATAACTTAAAATTTTTCAAACTTTGTTATCAATTCAAACAAGCGTGTGAGAACGTATGCATTAAAAGTCACATGTTTAATAATTTAAACAGACGATTTTCAATCTATGTCTCTGTCCAAATTAATAAAATTGCTACACTTTATTATATTATATAAAATAATACAATAACATAAAAATTTGGAAAAATAATTTTGAAAATATAGAATCAAATACAATTTTCACTATCATAAAGCTCATTTCTAAAAATATACGATTTTAATTGTGATTATTAAATATGATTTTATAAATCTAAATATAACATTTATTATATTATAAGTTTTAAACTTTTAAAATTTAACATTTAAATATACCTTTAAATATTTATAGCTGTGTTATTCATTATGGCCAGCTTTTGCAACCATGTGCAACAATATTTTAAGCTTTACTTAACTACTTTTAAATGATTCACTATAATTTTATATACTACATATTTTCTTTAGCTTCAAATTGTACTTTATAGCATAATTAACAAAATATAATTAACATATTAAAAGAACATATTCTAAAATGTAATTTTTTTAGCAATTTATTGTAATTGACTATTTATGACTTATAGAAAAGGGCACAATATATATATATATTCTATTTTTATTCTTTATTTTATTTTATTCTTATAATATTTAACTCTCTTTATATTTTACAATATTATTATTTACTTTACTAACAATCATCATTTATAATTTATTCATTCAATAATTTATAATCTATTTTAATTTTTAATATTATTTTAAACACCTTTTATATCTCCTAACTTCAATGCTAAATTCAAATTTTAAAAATTTTACCGTTATACTTATAATTACATTTACTAACAATCAATATTCATAATTTATTCATTCAATAATTTATAATCTATTTTAATCTATAATATTGTTATTTTAAACACATTTTTTAAAAACTCACCTTTATAAATATTGATTGTTAGTAAATGTAATTATAAGTATAACAATAAAATTTGTAAAATATTGAATTTAGCGTTGAAGTTAGGAGAAATAAAAGATGTTTAAAATAATATTATAAATTAAAATAGATTATAAATTATTGAATGAATAAATTATAAATAATGATTGTTCATAAAATGAATAATAATAATGTATAATATAAAAAAGAGTTAAATATTATAAAAATAAAATAAAATAAAGAATAAAAACATTATATATATATATATATATATATATATATTATATATAAATATATATATATATATATATATATATATATATATATATATATATATATATAAGAAATACTTTAATTAATAAATATAGAATGTAAAAAAAGAGTAAAAAATGAATAAAAATAATGTAATATAAAAAGATACCATAAGATATATATATAGAATGTAAATTATATGTTCGTGTGTAATTATATTGATATGTTTGTATTAGGTTGTAGTTCTGAAGAAGATTGCTAGGGCAATCGAAACTGCAAACTGTAAAATAGGGTTGTAAATAAAGCATTGTGTAACGGTAGTAAAGTGCATGAACAATTTAGTATTATATGCTACATTATTTTGGTGATATTCTACGTTTAAATAAAGAAAAGTTGAATTCTGCTGCCTTTTCAATGGGAATTCCCTTTAAAGGGTCTGCAGAAATCAGTCTTTTTTTATTTAAATGGGGATTGTGGCTGAAAGAATATAGCTAAGGGGCATTTTAAATATCTATGTAGATTTATGCTAGCATTATGCATTGTTTATATATATATATATATATATATTGTAACAGTATATATAATTCAGAGCCTCACTTGGATGGGCCATATGTAACGGTATACCCCCTCTCAACAAGATAAGTTAAGGAGTCCCATCTCACTATAGTCAGATTTAAGGTCTTCATATAGGATGCCACAAATGATGTGATTTAATTTTGATATAAAACTATATTTGTTCCCAATAACTAATTTATTATTTTAAAAAAAATTATTATATCCAACCACATCAAATCAATTTTCACCTTAATTAACTTTACCGTTATGCTCAGATTTCGAACTCAGGGAAGTTTAACACTTTACTCTCTTCAGGGGTTCCTATCAATATTTTAAAGTAATATTAACAACGAATCTCACTAACTCTTTAATTCAAATAAAACAAAATTGAAGACTTCATTTAATATAAAAAACATACTTATTTATTTAACACTTAAATAATTTAAATTTTACAATATATATATATATATATATATATAAATATTTATATATCTACCTCCTTATATTAAAAATATAAACATTCTCTTTGCTTATGGTAGAAATATTTTCTAAACCTATAACACTACGTGATTTTACAATTTATTTAAAATATAAGTATCCTAATATTTAGACAATTATATTAATGCTAATTCACACTAATTAGATAATACAAATAATAATCCAATTATTTGTATATAACACCTTCATTCGTTAAAATGATTGTCAGTCAAGTTATATTTATTAATATAAAAATACATACTTCACAACAATGTTAATCAGTTATTTCTTTATCACACATTACATTTATTAGTCTATTTTGATTAGTATAAACAATGTAGTGTCATGTCATGGAAAATAATATGTGGATTCAAAAATAGTTTAATATCTTACCTCTAAGTTCACATTATTCCGTTCCCAAAATTAACATTTATTAACCGATATTTAAATCTTTATTAATCATAAATAAAAACAAAAATATTCTAAATTATTAATTCTCTCTTATTATTCATTTTTATAATAAAATGAATATGATGATAAAGAAAATGAAATTAACTTTTCCTAATTATAATTTTCAAAAATCCCAAATGGCATTTATAAAAGTTAATGTTCCTCACGAGAATGAAAATCCTTCGAAGACGCAGTTTTTTTTATTCCTTTGTTGTTAAACATTAAATAGAATAATATTAGGATATCCTAAGTTGACATTTAGTTTCCTCTTTATATTCATCTTTTTAATATAAAGTTCCTTCATTAATATTTATAATTCCATTTTGAAGATCTAATTTTTATAATTTTAAGGCATTCATAATTCCATTTTGAAGATCTAATTTCTTTATAATTCTAAAGCATTCAGCAATGATGTTATTCCCACATATATATATATATATATATATATATATATATATATATATATATATATATATATATATATAATATATATAATATATATATATATATATATATATATTATTTTGATTAGGCAAGTGCATTTTATCTATCCCATGACAAATATTTGTATTCTAGCCACTTTGCATTTTCTTTATAATGTAAAGTACATTAAATTTGAATGAAGTTTTTATAAACATGTTCTTTTTTTTTAAGACGCTGTTTAGATTTTAAAATGTAATTCAAACAATTTTTTTTATAAAACACGAAAATGTATTTAGATTACTTTCGTTGAACAAGTATAAGAAACTTCTTTTAATGAGTATTAAATTGTTTAAAATATAAACTTCAACTTACACTGTTATTTGTAATCAAACATAGTAAAAGTTTTTATGAAAATATAGCTGATAAAAATAGAATCCTTATTCTTCTAATAGCAAGAATAGAAGAATTATTTCATGTCTCGCTCCATCAGCTCGCTGAAGCATACCCATTCTCATTGTTCCAATAACAATTAGATATTAAAACACTAAGTTAATTTCACTTCCTTTAATTCGATAAACTGTGAACCCAGAGGTCATTTATCACCTTGTCAACAGTCTTTTGTCAACAACATCATTTTTTATTTTAAAGAATGAAAAATAGTAACTTTATATATTTAATTTCATAAGTATAATAATAATGTAAATATAATCTATACATATTGATTACATAAATGAGTATGTATGAGTATATATATATATATATTCCTACATTTCCCCTCGACTAAGAAAATTAAAATAAACTAACATTTTATTTTAATTCTTCATCTTTGTTATCATTTATGCATCATTACAATTCATAAATTTTTTTTATTTTTCCCACGACTTAAAATCTTAAATTCTTCATCAATTATTAGAGAAAAAAAATATTATTAATTATTATATTTAATAATAATTAAATTGTTTTATGGGCAATTGGGTTCTTTTTTTGTTAATGTCTTAAATATGGTATATCTAATATAGTCTGTTTTGATCAAATCATAGATTAAATATACTGACTATTTTATTTTAAAATTATTACCTATTACAGTTAAATAATGTAATACTTTATTATGCAAAAATCATTATCTATATTACTTTTTTTTTATTCACTTCTTTCAATGAATTGCTATATAATGTATCCTTATTAATATACTAATAATTTAAAATGGTATATCAAAATAATTATATGGTAGAAAACCTGATTATTCTATAACTAAGTTTTAATTAGTTAGTTCATAAGTGTTTTATGTATAAATCAATTTAAAATGCCAATCCTGCTCCTTATTGAGACTTACTAGATTATCACTGACATCTAATAAATGAACATACACAAACTTATTTAAAGGTTCCAATCCTGCTCCTTAGTTTTTGAGACTTACTAGATTATCTTTAGCATCCAATAAATATATTAGTTGGAATTCATTTGTGAACTTGCCAATGTATAAGTAACCAGTCTTCCATTTCCACATTAATGATATGATCCATCTTAGTTAGACACAATTATATATAGTATTTCCTTCTCTTTCATATCTTAATTCTTTACATTTTCTCTCTATAATCCTAATAATTATTACATATATTTAGGTATTAAAAAACTCATGGTAATTGTTTATTTAAGACAATTATTATATTTTTCCTCTATAGGGCTTTAATATACGAGCATTATAAGTACCTCATACCTCACCATCACAATCCAACCAGTATGCATTTGGTCCAGCTATCTTTATAATGGTAAATGGTCCTTCATAGCTATTACAAAATTTATGAAAAATAAAATTTTGTGGATTACTAACATGTGGTGTCTTTAAAAATACTTTGTCACCTACTTTGAATTGATAGTTAGACTTGTATGTATTTTTATGATGCTTTTGAGCCATTTGTCACATTCTTTCTAAAGCGTCTTTTCTATTCTTTTCAATGTTTATGGTTAAATTAGGGATTGGTGGCTTATAATATTTAAATAATATTGGTATATTTTGTTTTAATTGCAATTCAATGGGTGTGAATCCAGTGGACTGGTTAACACTCCAATTTATATAATTTACCATATCTGGCGTGTGCTTTACCCACCCCTTGTGATTATCTTTCAAATAAGTTCTAAACAAACGTCCAAGTTCCCACATTACACGTTCACATGGGTTTGACTGAGGATTCCTTATAGAAGTAAGCACATGTTTTATTTGATGTTTATTTACCCACATATTCCATTCTTTGGATAGGAAGGGTGTGCCATGATCAGTTAAGATCATCATAGGTTTCCCTATCCTTTCAAAATGGAGGCTTTCTAATACTTTAATAGTATATCTAGTATTAGCTTGGGGTATTGGATAAGCAGACACAAATTTAGAGCAGAGATCATAAACTACTACTAAAATTTTTTTTTTATTAAATGGAGGTAAAGGTCCATAGTAGTCTATAGCTAAGATCTCATTTGGTCTTTCTGGAATGATAGAATTTATTGAACTAACATAATTTTTATTTACTGGTTTAGCTCTCAAACATATTTGACAATCTTGAATTTCGTTCAAAATATCTTTATGCATATTAGGCCAATAAAACCAATTCTTTATTGTTTGTTCAGTTTTATAGACACCATAATGTCCATATAAACAATGGATATATTGTATGAGTGGGTCTTTTAGAACTTCAGGTATTACTACCCTCCACTCATTTAAACTATCATTAATTTTATATTTTAAGACCATATTATCTATCTTATATAATGGAAGATTACTCGCTGTATACAGAATTTCCTCTTTATTTAATGTTTTAATAATCAGCATTAAATTTTTATCTTGATTTTGTAAATTATGGATATTTAATAAATCGTTCTCTACATTTTCATCAACTATCAGGTCAACATTCATAATGTAGGCATTATCTACCGATAAATGTAGTTGTTCTGATTTACATGGATTTCGACTTAGTGCATCAGCTACAACATTCTCAGATCCTTTACAATATTTAATTGTATAATTGAATTCTTGTAATAACAGACTCCATCTCACTAATCGAGAATTAGTCAAGTAGCTATGATTCAAGAATTCGAGGCTTTTATGATCAGTTATCACAATCACCTCTGATCCAAGAAGCATCTGTCGAAATTTTTGAAAAGCCCACACTATTGCTAGGGATTCTTTCTCTGTAACCATATAATTCAATTCAGGTCCTTTTAATAGCCGGCTAATAAAATAGAGGACTCCTGTTTGGCCATCCTCTTGGATTTGAGATAAGGTTACCCCTAATCCATAACCGCTACTATCTGTTTGTAAGATGAATGGTTTGTTAAAATCAGGAAAAGCTAATATAGTTTGCTTTAAAAATCCAGCTTTGATTCCAGCAAACACATCATCTTGTTCCTCAGTCCATTTCCATTTCTCATCTTTTCTAATGAGTTTTAACAATGGTTCCATGCAATCAGAAAATTTTTGGTAGAAACAATTATAAAAATTACATATTCCTAAAAATGATCTTATTTGTTTTTTATTTGTGGATTTAGGGAAATTCTGTATAGCACTAATCTTATCCAGATGAGGTTTAATCCCATTGTGACCAACAATATGACCTAAGAAGATCACTTCATTAGATACTAAAGTGCTTTTCTTAAAATTGATTTTTATTCCTTTGTTAGAACACTCTTTAAAAAACATTTCTATATGTTGAAGATGTTCTTCAATTGTAGTTGATGCAATTATAACATCATCTACATACATTGTCACAATCTGTTTTATATCAGGAGATAAGGTTTTATCCAAGCATCGAATTAAAGCAGCACCACTATTGATCAATCCAAATGGCATCCTATTAAATTGATAAGTAAATCCTTCATACCGAAACACGGTATATTGGCAATCTTCAGGATGAAGTTCTATCTGCCAATAGCTTGAGGTCAAATCGAAAGTAGAAAATACTTTCTTGTTTCCAAATCTCACGAATAATTCGTGTATGGGCGGTGGTATATTTCTGTCAGGGACAGTAATTTTGTTTAGTTGTCTAGCATCCAAACAAAATCTCATCGACCCATCTTTCTTCTTCACCATCACAACTGGATTACAGTATGGTGAAGAGCATTTGGAAATGATTTCCCATTCAAGCATTTTATTAATTTGTTTATATATTTCTTCTCTATATTGATAAGGAATATGATAAGATTTGGATTGAAAAGGTTGATCATGAATTAATTTTATTCTTTGCTGAAAACCTTCAATCACTCCTGTTATTTCTGAAAATATTGTATTATATTCATTAATAATAGATTGCAATTTATTAACATTATCGCCATCAATTAAATTTGATTCAGCAATTTTTGATTTTACAAGTGTTTCTGGTACGTTTGACATTATACAATCAATTTCCAACAGATCATACTTTGGAGACAATGTCATCCTTAAAACCTCATCACCTATATGAACTATCTTATTTTTAAATCAATCAAACATTTTTTTAGATGTAAAAAGTCTACTCCCAATATCATTTCATGAATAAGTCCAGTTGATATCAAAAATACATGATAAATACATGTTTGATTAATAGTTAGTTTGATCCAGATCTGCTTTTGAATTAATTTTGCCCTTTTATTATTATCTAGGTTAATCTGTACTGATTTTAGAGGTAAGGTTTTAATATGTGGATTTTTATCCATCAACCTTTTATAAAACTCCTCAGATATTACAGATATTTGGCTACCACTATCTAATAAGGCTCTAATTTGCAAATCTTCAAACATAATATTAATTAATGGACAATTTTGAACAGCATACTTGGGTTCATCATCTTCCTCTGAACATATTATGTTGGTGATTTGTTTAACTACAATTTTATTTTTGTTCCTCGTTTTAAATATGGGTCTATGAGGAGAGGAACTATTTCCGAAGACCCTCTTTAATTTAATTTTGCTGTTGTTTTGGGTATATTTTTATTATACCCTATTTTACCTTTATTCAATCCACTAGTAGATGCTATACTCTTAATTTCTGAAATTTGATGTGTATCAGAACTTAATTTAACATCTGCATTATTATCACTCTTCGTTGTTTTACTTTGTGAATGATTAAAAGTCTTATGCTTTCTTTTTTTTATAATTAATAGCATTTACTTGAATATTTTCTTTCTTTCTTTCAACATAATTTTGATTAAGATTTTGGTTATTTGTGTCAATATTATTTAAAATATCTATAATTTGTTCGATATTTTGTGCATTAGAAAATAATAAAGACTGCTCAATTTTCATAGGAAAGTTGTGTTTTGCAATATGAATAATTTGATTTTGGCTGAAATGATAAGTATCAAAAGTTTTCAGTTTTGATACCTGTGTTCTAAAAAAATTAGTAAGAGTTTCACCTGGCATACTTTTATACTTTTCCTGAATTATTTGATACAACAGTGATTCTTGACGATCACTATTCCAAAAATTCTTTATCAATAATGTTTGATATTCTTTAAAAGTTTTAGGTATTTGGAATAATGATTCCCACCATGATAAAGCATCACCTTGTAAATGACTGTATGCTACTATCAATTTTTCACCTTCGGTCAAATTACTATTTACTGAAAAATATAAATTTAAACTCTTTAGATGCTCTATTGGAGCTTCATTTGTAAACCCTTGAAAATGTTTTAATTTTACAAATTGATACACAACATTAGATTGCAATACATGATTTGTATTGCTAACATTTTTTTTTTTGCAGATTTATAGATGATTGTTGATTGTGATGGTGAACAAAGTCTCCTATAAAATAACTAATATTATCCTCATTATTTTGTTCCCTTTGCATGTTTTCCATCTCAATCACTATTTCATCTTGATGATCCTTTTTATTTGGATCTTCCCTTATCCTATTAATAGCTTCTAATATTTGATTAAATTTATCTGAAGTAGTGTCTTTTTTAATATTAGATAATTTAATCCTTTTACAAGCTTGGGTATAATTTTCCATCATTATTTTTCTTTCTTTCTCAAACTCATCCTTCAAAACTTTTATGGTTTGATCTATGGTAATATTTTTATTTTCCAATTGATTAAATATCTCCGATTGATTCTCTAATAATATTTCAATATTATCTTTATTTAACTTTACGTCTGAATCAATCAAATTTTGCTTCACATTTAGACACTGAAAATCTTTTTCCATAGATTGAATTTTCTTGTCTTGGTTATTAATTTCTATGTGGACATCTTCTATTTTCTCATCTAAAACCCTTTCAGTCTCTTCTTGGATTTTATACAGATCAATTTGAAGATGATTGTATACAGTTTTTATTTCTAGAAATTTGTTTTCTACTTTATTTTCTAGCTTTGTTTCAAATTCAAAAAATCTTTTTTGACACTTAAGATCTGTTTCTTCAATAACCTTTTGAATTTTTTGAATTTCATTATTCATATTTGTTTGTATTTGTGATACCTTGTCCTGCAAATCTGTTTTTATATTATCTAATTTTATTGATAATTCATTTGTAATATCTACTTTCACACTTTCCATTTTGGTATTCATACTTTCCATCTTGGTATCAATGTTTGTATTTAAATTCTCTATCATTTGTTGCATCATTAACATCATTTAACTTAATGATGGATTATCACTGGTTTTACTTTCTATAGGTTTGTCCACAATGTCCATCATTTCTGGAACATGAGTATCTAATATAGAATTACTCTCAGACACACCTATATTTATTTGTTCATTAGTACGATTCATAGTATCATCAGCTATATGTGAACTAAGTATCTCAGTTTGCATTTCCATATTATTAGTATTAATAGAAAATATTTTATACTTACTTCTTGTAATCATAAAACTATCTTTAACTTAACTTTATTTGTACGATAATATATTATTTATCATAGGATATTAATGTGATGCCTTTCTCTTTTCAAGATATATATGTGTGTTCTTACCCTAATGCCTAATTTTAAAATTATATTTTTAAGTGAGTGATCTATTCATTTAAATTTTACTTATTTAATTTTCAAAGTTTCCATTATTTTATTACCTACTATTTTACAACAAATTTAATATGAGACCATTATTAATACCATTTATCACTCAATGTTTTGTATCGCTATACAAACAATATAACATCTATGATTCAATATAATAATAATATGGAATCTATGACTCAATGCCCCACATTGGGTGCACCATATGTAATGGTATATATAATTCAGAGCCTCACTTGGATGCGCCATATGTAACGGTATACCCCCTCTCAACAAGATAAGTTAAGGAGTCGCATCTCACTATAGTCAGATTTAAGGTCTTCATATAGGATGCCACAAATGATGTGATTTAATTTTGATATAAAACTATATTTGTTCCCAATAACTAATTTATTATTTTAAAAAAAAATATTATATCCAACCACATCAAATCAATTTTCACCTTAATTAACTTTACCGTTATGCTCAGATTTCGAACTCAGGGAAGTTTAACACTTTACTCTCTTCAGGGGTTCCTATCAATATTTTAAAGTAATATTAACAATGAATATCACTAACTCTTTAATTCAAATAAAACAAAATTGAAGTCTTCATTTAATATAAAAAACATACTTATTTATTTAACACTTAAATAATTTAAATTTTACAATATATATATATATATATATAATATTTATATATCTACCTCCTTATATTAAAAATATAAACATTCTCTTTGCTTATGGTAGATATATTTTCTAAACCTATAACACTACATGATTTAACAATTTATTTAAAATATAAGTATCCTAATATTTAGACAATTATATTAATGCTAATTCACACTAATTAGATAATACAAATAATAATCCAATTATTTGTATATAACACCTTCATTCGTTAAAATGATTATCAGTCAAGTTATATTTATTAATATAAAAATACATACTTCACAACAATGTTAATCATTTATTTCTTTATCACACATTACATTTATTAGTCTATTTTGATTAGTATAAACAATGTAGTGTCATGTCATGGAAAATAATATGTGGATTCAAAAATAGTTTAATATCTTACCTCTAAATTCACATTATCCCATTCCCAAAATTAACATTTATTAACCGATATTTAAATCTTTATTAATCATAAATAAAAACAAAAATATTCTAAATTATTAATTCTTTCTTATTATTCATTTTTATAATAAAATGAATATGATGATAAAGAAAATGAAATTAACTTTTCCTAATTATAATTTTCAAAAATCCCAAATGGATTTATAAAAGTTAATGTTCCTTGCGAGAATGAAAATCCTTCGAAGATGCAGTTTTTTTTATTCCTTTGTTGTTAAACATTAAAGAGAATAATATTAGGATATCCTAAGTTGACATTTAGTTTCCTCTTTATATTCATCTTTTTAGTATAAAGTTCCTTCATTAATATTTATAATTCCATTTTGAAGATCTAATTTTTATAATTTTAAGGCATTCATAATTCCATTTTGAAGATCTAATTTCTTTATAATTCTAAAGTATTGGGCAACGATGTTATTCCCACATATATATATATATATGTTTGATTAGGCAAGTGCATTTTATCTATCCCATGACAAATATTTGTATTCTAGCCACTTTGCATTTTCTTTATAATGTAAAGTACATTAAATTTGAATGAAGTTTTTATAAACATGTTCTTTTTTTTTTAAGACGCTGTTTAGATTTTAAAATGTAATTCAAACAATTTTTTCTATAAAACACGAAAATATATTTAGATTACTTTCGTTGAACAAGTATAAGAAACTTCTTTTAATGAGTATTAAATTGTTTAAAATATAAACTTCAACTTACACTGTTATTTGTAATCAAACATAGTAAAAGTTTTTATGAAAATATAGCTGATAAAAATAGAATCCTTATTCTTCTAATAGCAAGAATAGAATAATTATTTCATGTCTCGCTCCATCAGCTCGCTGAAGCATACCCATTCTCATTGTTGCAATAACAATTAGATATTAAAACACTAAGTTAATTTCACTTCCTTTAATTCTATAAACTGTGAACCCAGAGGTCATTTATCACCTTATCAACAGTCTTTTGTCAACAACGTCATTTTTCATTTTAAAGAATGAAAAATAGTAACTTTATATATTTATTTTCATAAGTATAATAATAATGTAAATATAATCTATACATATTGATTACATAAATGAGTATGTATGAGTATATATATACTCCTACAATATATATATATTAGTAAAAATTAGTCATATGTGACATGACCTATATAGCTTGCATTACCAATATGTAATATTTTAAGAGCCTGCTAATAGTTCTAAACAACCTTATTTATTTATTTTTTTTAATGATAAATGCTACAAGAGAAAGTACCCAAAGACTTTATCTATGATGGTACCCATCCACAGACTGTTTTTGAGCTATGGCTCTCTTCAGTGAGGAGTTAGGACATTAGATTCAAAATACTAACTAAAGCCAAGCATTTATCTAATTCTTAAATATTAAGAAAACGATCTAAATCTTCATATGATTACATATCTTCAAATTCAGCTCATTAACTAAAGAAACTATATGGGCCTGAACTAAATTCAGTGAACCCATATATTAGTAGGCTTAGAAATTTAATATAGCCAATGCCCTAATAGAAAAATTATAATATTAGTAAAAATTCGTCATATGTCACATGACGTATATAGCTTGCATTTAAAAATTAGATAAATACTTGGCTTGAATTAGTATTTTGAATCTAATGTCCTAGCTCCTCACTGAAGAGAGCCATAGCTGAAAACCAGTCTGGGGATGGGGACAATAATAAATAAAGGCTTCAGGATACTTTCTCTTGTAGCA
Organism: Epiperipatus broadwayi; assembly: GCA_028023455.1. NCBI lineage: Eukaryota > Metazoa > Onychophora > Udeonychophora > Euonychophora > Peripatidae > Epiperipatus > Epiperipatus broadwayi. Next base: position 1,433,221 of record JAQFVV010000162.1, read on the forward strand.
TTTATCAAAAAAGCTTGTTTAGAGCTATTAGCAGGCTCTTAATATATATATATATATATATAAATCAGTATATATATATATATATATATATATAATGCCATGGAACATATTTCCATATTCATATGTGATTATTCTATTTATTTTAATAAATATATATTCATGATATATTAATATGTCCGAATTATATGTAAGCATATGCTTAAGTATATATAACAAGGTTTTTTATGAAGTAAGTAACATTTGTAGACAAATAAATAGTTAATTATATATATATTAAGGCAAAAAAACTAATAACTATTTTTAATGCAAATATATTATATCCCAAAATAATTATTTTGGTGTGTGCAATTAAGATAATATTATATCAATTTAATGCAGACATTCTGATATTCAAGATTTAAGTCAATAAATATATAGATAAATAAAGATATAAATGGAAATAGTAATAGAAAGATTGAATAATTGAAAAATAGATAAGTGATTCGATGGATGATCAGACACATGAATATAAAGATATATAGATTTATAGAAAGAAAGATAGAAAGATAGAAAGAATAGATAAAAAATAGATATATAGAAAATAGATTCACACAAAAAAGGTAAAGAAATAATATAGGGATTCTTTGATCAATTAATTAACTGATTAATTTTAGATGGATAGATTGACGGATAGCTCTATCAATTGATTGAATAATTGATTGATTGATTAACTGACTTATTGACAAATAAATTGAGAATCATATAGACTGACAGCCAGTAAATGACCTTTGAAAATCGCTAGACAAACGAAAACACAGAAAAATAAAGACAAGACAAAAAGTTAAATAATTATTTAGATAGATAATTGGATATGTCAATAAAAACAATGACAAATAACTAGACCTATGTATGATTGTTGGATGGAAAAAAAGTGGATAGACAGATACATAAATAAATTGACATATTCATGGACAGGCAAACAGATAAAAAGCAGAAAAATAGATAGTGTTACATACATAGACAAGAAATAGAAACATAAGTAGAGCAGGTAAAAAGATCAATATACAGACGAAACTATAACTCGATAGATAGGTAGATAAATATACAGATAGATAGATAGATAAAACAGAAACAGATAACTAGACAACTAGATTTATTAAAATACATAGATAAGATAAATAGAAAGACAAATAATTCTACAGTGGTAAAGATAAAAATAGAAATATAGATATATAAGCGGACTGATTGATAAGTATGTTAATATAGATGAGTAGATTGATAGCTGTGAGTTAGATCTACAAATAAACAAACAATAAGATGTAAAGATGAGAAATAGATAGGTAAACATAAAGACCAAATGATAAGTATTGATAGATATATAGACAGACAAACAGATAGATATATAGATAGATTAATAGATAGGTAGATAGATGGATGGATAAATCCATAAAATGAAAGATATGAATAAAAGAATAAAGGGACAAACACATATATAACTACTTACATAAAAAATAGAAACGTTCTTACAGATAGTGTAATGGTCTGGATCTCCTAAAGGAATCAAGGTTGTCACATTTAACAATAATCAGATTTAGGATCTTCATATAGGAAGTTATGAATGATATGATTTAAATTTAATTCAAGATTGAATCTATTTCAAAGGAGATAATTTAAAATTAAATATTCAATAGAAATGCAATTTAGATTAATTCATTCAATCTTCACCTTTATAGATAGTTCCATTAAGCTCAGTATTCAAACTCAGGGTAGTTTTTGCATTTAACTCTCTTCAGGTGTTTCAATCAATATCCTACATTAATAATAGTACTTAATATAATTTCAATCGATTTTAAAATTAATTTCAACCAAATTATCAAGATATTAAATTAATATGACATATGTATATAGGTATGTGTATTCATATCTTATTTATTCGGAAAATAAATAAATAATCAAAATAAATCAGAGACCTCCTTGAATTTAAAACAAACTTTAACATATTTATTTACAGATAACAATTTAAATTTATTTCAAATAACATAAAAAAATATTATAATAAGTGCTTTACATACATTTCTACTATTTTATAATATCAAAGTAGAATAATACCTTCCCATATCCCCATAGTAGATATGTCTCATAGCAAGACCAAATTTTATTAAATTGTAAAACAAGAAATAAAATTGTATAAATTCAACAACAAAAAAAAATAATACTAACTAGCTAAATTTAATAATAACATTGTATGTATAAATGAAGATTTTATATTATCCAATCCTTGTAAAAGAATTCCAATTTTATAAGAATCCCCTTCTATGTGTAATCATTATTACGAAATAAAAAATCTATCACCCAAGGATGTTAATTATTTACACAAAGAATAATAAACAAATATTACTAAGTTAATTATGTTAGTAATAAAAAAATATTTCTGTTCTGTCAAGAAAAATCAATATGAAGAATAATAAAATCTTACCTCCATATTAAGTTATTTTTACCTTGGTCATGTTGCTTTATAGGCAAGATCTAAATTTTATTGAAAGAAAAGTATTTAAATCAATGATCTTTCCATTTCTCTTCATCTAATAACTTTCTTAAATAGACTATTTCAATGTAAATGGATTTTAGAAGCAAAGGAAATAAAATTAGATGTCTGAAACTAATGACACACATAACAATAAGATGTATTAAAAGTTTATTGGGATTGTCCTATTCATTTCCATAATTTATTGAGTAATGTCCATTGAGGATCAAGTTCTTAATGTACATTAAGGATAAAGTTCTTTATTCCCTGGTTATCAATCTTCAGTAAGTCAATTAATATACTCAGTTGTTCAGAATTCTTCCTCTTATATGATGTTGACATCTTCAATAAATTATTTCAATATCAATTTGAAATTACATTTTAAATTATGTAGATAAAGTATGCATATAGTTTAGGCATTTCAATAGGAATAAACAATTACGTTATTTTCTTATCAAACAATAGCATTAGATCCCATAGTAAAATGGTTTTTACTCATGACACATTTTATATAATTATTATCTTCTTAATATAATTTAATTTACATATATAAATGTTTTTTGACAGAACTTATCTACTTTATGATTTCAATTTAGAACGATCTTATTATGATTTCTTCTAATTAATATATATATATATATATATATATATATATATATATATATATATATATATATATATATATATATATATATATATATATATATATATATATCATATATATATATATATATATATAATTTCATTTTGAAATTATAATTGAAAATAATAAAGAATAATTTATTTTCTCTTTTTATTGAGTGAAATTAAAATTATTTTCTAATAAAATTTTTATCAAGAAGTAGATTCGTTCAAATCATTGATCCATCTTTTAAATGAATATGTGTAGTGGCTAGTTCATTGACAAAAGATAGGATTACTTTTGAAATTATTTGGTCCAGCTTTTATAGTAGAATCGACTTCCAATAGCATGTTTTAAATATACTATTTGATTTCAAGATTTCATATTTGACTACTCTTGAAATTACTATAATTAATAATTGTATAATTGAATTCTAAATTTTATTTCCTTTAAGTTTAGATGCTAAGTTGCGACTTGACCTAAGGTTATCTCCAAGTTTATGTCTTGATTATTAAGGTTAGTCCACTTAAATAATTATATATATATAAATGATTTAAAATAATGATTTTATAGGTGTAAATATGAATTATCTAAAATAATCATTTTAATATTTTAATTTTATTAAAACAACTATTTCTTTGAATTGACTTTCGTTATTAAGGTTTTATAGTTTAACCATTAAGTTATATATATTATAACCTACACTCCCAACACCGCTATTAAGGTTTTATAGTTTAACCATTAAGTTATATATATTATAACCTACACTCCCAACACCGCTCATATATATTACATGAACGAAATGCCCAGGCGCCAGTTCTATTAATGGATAGAACAATATAATAAAATATATAGTATAAAATTATTACTGAGACTCTATACTTAAGTTTATGTTCAGCTCAGCTCAGTGGGAGGCTATAGGCAGTTCAAAAGATATATAATAATAAATGAATAAAGGAAGAAATATTATAAAACATTCAATATATTGTAAATTCCTTTGTTAATTGATTGTATGATAAAGAATCATAAGATTTACTTAGTACAGTCTATGAAAAATATACTTTAAACTTAATTTCTTCCTTCATCCAAGTATAACATATATCAGCTTGCTATAATTATATTCGTAGACAATTTTGTTACTTGGCATATCATAATTTAAACATTTACTCTAATGCCAATCAAGAAATAAACAATAAGATCTCAGGGAATTTAATAAACACAGTTGAATTAAATAAACTACATTGCCCATAAGTTATAATTATAAAGTATGCTAAAATATAATGAAACAAATTGACTAAATATTTTACTGTGTTTCAATAATAAGATAATGACAGAGATAGGGTATTTTAATCTCATATCATCATCTAACGAATATACTGACTTGGCAACCTTTCTAATACGTTTATCAAGTGGCAAATACTCTTTATAATGTTTGGATTAAGAAATACAATATTGTCAGACACTAGCAAATTTAATATGATAACTTTAAAATAGTCTATCTGGTTTATAATAGATTTATACAATGTGGAGATGTGGAAATGGAAATACTAATGTATACAAAAATAACTCACGACACAGTTGTTTTTTAATTTAAATAACCAAATACATCATTTATTACAAATAAACAAAATAAATTGGGATGAACATAATATTTACAAAATAGGTCTTCGTTTTATAGACCTTTAAATTATTAAGTAAATCTTTAGCATCAGTTTGGGATTCCTACTATCTAAACAAACTAATAATAAACTTAAAGATCCCGACTTGGAACACATACTTGCTTAGATGTTTTATCCATACGACAATAAATAAATGAAATATCATATTATTAGCCCAGCAAAAAAAATATAAATACTTTCGAGAGGATATTACGGTTGATTGACAAAATAAATCAAACCATTAATATTTGGCTTTCATCAAAACAACTTTTCCTAATTGACTAAATAATAATTCCAATTCCTTATACCTTTCACGCATAGCAAAATCATGTTTATTCTGATGATTTGATGATTAATTTTTACTTAAATAGATACATTGTATTTTAAAATACTTATTTCCTGTTTAAATCTTAATGTTTTATACCTTTATTAACTGAATTTAGTATATTTCCAAACATTTATTCCTCATTTTTATATTTCAATAATTCTATACTTCAATTCGCGATATTATTTATATTACGCGCGTGTGTGTACGTTCAAGCAGCAATATTATAAAACAATCTTTTCTGTAAACTCTCCCTTCATTGAGAAATATCACATAATTAATTTATTTCGAACAATGTCGTAAATCCTCCATAAATATGACACTAGTACTACATCCAGAATTAATCTAACAATTTGTCTAACCACTTTTTAATTAACACAAAGCTATATTTTATGATTTTACATACAACACGTTATAAAAGGGAATATACATGAGGAGCAGATAAACCTCTATTGAACACTTCTACCAGAATTCACCTAATTCCACATATACCTTTGGTGGAGAACATCTACTCAACACCAAGAATCCAAGAAAAACGTCATATCACTTCCTAAGCATCATTTAATCATCTTTTAACAATAACTCCTTCACCTCTAAATACATTATTTGGTGGGGATTTTAAATTCCACAACACCAGGACCCTAAGAACATCACTTCAAAAATATCATTAATCATACGCATATAAAATAAACTAGGCTCTACTCATGGAAATTATTAACATATATTAAATAAGCAAGATCTTTTATCCCTATGAATATTAAAACGCAGTCGGATTTCTTTCTATTATCATAGCTTCTAAAATATTGAACCTTATAAATACATGCTAGCAGACAAATACCTACAGATAATACATCAATCTGTTCAACTCAGAAAATACGGCACTGTACGAATTTATGCATAAAATATTCATAAATTATACTTTATCATACAAATATTACAATTGTGCAAAACAAACACACTCTCGCGAATAAAAGTATATATAATATTAACCCTAAATTACGCACTAAGCAGGTAATATGATAATTAAATATTGCATTAAGGTATAATTTTTTTAATTTAATAAACTTTAGGTTACTTTTAAGATTTAATGCTTCTAATTATTATGAACGAACTTTCTTTTTATATTTAACAAACTATTTTTATTATACGTTCGTTCGTTGATTCAAAAAAAAAATAATAATAATAATACTTCTCACTTTAAGATAATAACATATGCAAAAATAAATGTAAACCTCTCTAATAATATATTATTAAAAATATTTCCTTCATCCTCATAAGGAAAATAATAAGACCTATCTGAACACAATCAATTTTTTTACGGACTACTCCTTTAAGTTGTACGTTTTCCAGAGACGGTCTTGAAATTCAAAATAACATATATTATAAAATAAACATAATAATATTAAAGCTTCTCTATCCATCATATACATTATATATGAGTTAAGCAATAAAAAAAAATAAAGACACAAAAGTTATTAGTTTTGCAATTTGAATAAAAAGTTCATTTGCAAAGCTTCTCTCTGGGATTATACAAACAGTATAGGACACATTCCAAACCGCATTTAAACTAAATGCACTTCTGCAGTATAACTTAAATATATATATATATATATAAGCGTAACTTAAATATACCCACTACTTTTCAGTGTTCATAACATATCCATTTGAGACACCAAATCAAGCAAGCAGTATTTTCGATATTTTCATGCCGTACTGGATTAAATACGCAACTGTCCTTATTATTTTGAATAGCATTCTACACTTTAAATTGTCTTTAGTAATGCTGTGATTAGTAATGCTTTGTTTGATATTCCGTCCTTATTGAAGAGAACCAAAAAAAAATTACTAGCATTTTTCTTTTGTCCTTCAAATTCAATTTAAACAGAATTAGTTTATATGTTATTTCTTAATTCATAAATACATATTAGTTCCAGATATATCCAATAAATGAATACTGTTATCTAAGTATGAAGAATTTAAACGGGTATGCTCTATGAAGATAGACATATCCTTAAGTCTATGTATAATCTTCGCACAAAAAATAGTGAGAACAAAATGTATTCTATATAACAGTCTGCATACGTTTTCCATATAACAAAAAAAAAAGAAAACACGTTGCTTAATGATAAAATAATAATAGTTATGTAAACCATTCTTATTTAAAACTGGAATTAAATAAAATAATATAAACTGCGTGATATTAATATACATTTTTACAAGAGCAACAGTGACGAAGAGATTAGTTTAAAATGTTTAAATTGAAAGAGAATGCAAAACTGAGTACCTCGTTAAAGTTTAGTGCTGCATATTGAAATTAGCTCCTTCCATGATATATTTCTTATAATCTGACTTCAGCAATTAACTTTAGTTGTTTGAAAAATATAAGCCACTGTCTTTTTGGCTCTAATTCTTTACAAAGCTAATTTTTTACATACTGGAGAGCTTTGTTACAAGCTCTCTCTTTTGCAACAGTTCATTTTCCTTTTTTTTTTTACCAGCTTACTCCCACGCATCTTGCTAATTCTGCTAATTACATATTCCAAAAAAAAAAAAATCTTTACAACAACAACAACAAAATGATTTTGATTTTCAGAATTAAATGACAAAAAAAAAAATACAAATAATGAAATAAATAGCTTTTACAAACTTGAAAAAAAAACGAATATTAATTAACTATCTGATAAAAATGATTAATAATTCATTTAATTAGTAAAATAATTTATTGGTTCAACTATCTATTAATCATTGGAAAGAAATATATATATATTTGTTAATTGTTTAAGATATTACTGTAGTTTAAATATTTTTATTGTGAAAGTACTATTGTTTGCTATTATTTAAAGGATGAAAATGAGATGAAACCTAAAGCAAAAGCATACAGGCATACACATGCATGCACTACAATCTAAACATTGAACTGTCTTAACTAAACATAATTAAAGCTGCTATTCTGTTGACACAATGATAAGAATTAATGAATAAAGGACTGTACAAACCATTCAACTAAATATTATACTAACATAGGGTAACTTTGCATTTTTCCAACAAAATATATCAATTTCATAAATAAACAACCCTTCTTCCTTACATTATATACCTCATTAACCACAATAATACTAATGAATACCTATCAAGTGGTCAATAAACTACATAGGCAACCCATACTCAAACTTTAAACGATCTTGTTCAAAAATTTTAAAATTCCAAGGCTATTTCATTTTTTTTATAATACAAGATAGCTATTTAATTAAGATACAAGGTATCTTAAACTTTTGTGCCCATTCAGATGGTCACAATATATATATATATATATATAGAAACAGTAAGGTCTGCTTTGCAGATCTTCATTTTACATTTTCTCACTACTTCCTACCCTCATACCTTAGTTTGAACCCCAATCTATCATAGTGTGTCTGCAATATGCTTATATACCGAAAATCACGCCTAATTTTAAACCACGAGTACAATGCTCATATTATATATATAACTCATTCCCAAATAAATAAAAGATTATAGATTATGTATATGTTCACATAATTTTGATTTATTAAAAGGTAGGTAATATAAGTCGTAATTGTGCACACACTATGATATGCATTTTAAAACATATCAAAATTATAAATTGTTAAAGTTATTTTGTTTGAATCTATTTAGAAATATATTACCGTCGTAATATATTTTGATTTAAAATAAAAATCATTTAGTAAATATTCATTTAGTAAATAGATTCAAATATTGCAATTTAAAAGTAAAATAATTTTAGTTTAATTTAATAAAAGTTATTCCAAATATTTCTGTTAAAATAAATGAGGGACAATAGTTTAATTAGTTAATGTTATATAAGTTTATCTAAAAACAGCAGCTGTCCACTTAAGGTTTTCTTTAGTTAGAAAAAGTAATTTTTAATTAAATCTAGTTTGTAATTTGAATGTCGACAGGGAAATTAACAAAAGAAATTAATTAATGTTGAATTCCTTTAGACATTCGGATAGATTTAATTACAGCTGATACGTCCAATATATTTTTGTGATGCTCCAGGGCAGTTCTATTGTTAAATTCTACTATAAAAAGGATGGTTTTCTTTTGTTCTCCATTCTAAGGTTTCTAAGAGAAATCATTCTGATGTCTAGTGTTTCTAACCAAAATTATTGTAGTAATTTGTAAATCTTGACATGATGGAGTAGAGCGCAAGAAGGCTATTTCTCTCCGAAATGGCCATGCTGCCAGTTACCACCAGAAGCTATCACACAAGAAACCATGGAACTGCTGCTACCACCAAAAATATGAACATTTCCAGATTTTGCTGTTAATTTATATAAAAACCTGCCGACCATCAATCTACCTAAAAATGTTTCTCCAGAGGTAACCCTAAATTAACCCAAGAGCTCTTGTGACAACTAACATGCTATAGCTATTCTAAATTGTTTTCTGATACTTCACATAACTTTATTATGTATTTCTTTTAAATATAATCAACATTTTTGCTCTCTATTCTTGGGTTAATATTTTCTATTTATTAAGCTTTCTGTTATTTTATTATGATAATGTGTCAGAATCATCTTTGACCGAGTGAATTATTCCCTTTGTTGAAAATAAGACACTGCTATGAAGGCATATTTTAAATTTCTAAATAATTTCCAATTTTATTATCTTGCAAATCACTCATTCGAGGGCGATTCTTTTCTTTAATATATAATATAATCACATCATTTAAAATCTACATGTTATTGATTTTAATCTAATATGAGAGTATGTGCGAGGTCAATGATTAAATGTGTCCCCTAATGCATGATTGCGTATACAAATCTATACTTACTTTTCAAACCCGCAAGCATGCATTTTCCTATTTTAATTACCGTGTTCTACTTTAATTACAAAGTTCATCATTGATGTCGAGAATGTGTGGACCCTTTTAAATGAATTTCTGGGAATTTGATTGGGCATTTCTCTTAATCCAAGTAAAACCCATTCAGTATGTTTTGTATACACTCGTCTCATATTGCTGGTAAATGAATTGGTTGTTGAGACCACTTAAAATTTTTCCAAGGATTCTTTACATGGCTAAGGCCGTTCTCTTTGCTTTTTGCAGTTTCCAGGCAGTGTGTCCCCAAATGACACACCTGGAAATTAAACGCAATCGTCATCCAGTCGCTAAGTTTCGGCTGTTCATAAAAATACTTTCCTACATGTTAGCGGCAAGATGCCCTCTGTAATCATTCCGGATATTCAATATTGTTTTATTTTATATTTATTTTACAAAGCATTCGTGACTTAAACGTGTCACACCCTCCAACTTTAATAAATTCATTATCAGCAATACTGACCTCCCAATGTAACTCTATTAATATTATTATCAAATAAATGCCTTGATCCCATTCCCACTTTGTTGCTTAGTAAGCTTTTGTCCATGCTATTCTCGAAATCAATAAATATTTTATAAAACTTAACTTTCAAATATTTTCTTAAACTTGTATAATTACTCAAAGCACCTCGCACATGTTCCTATCAAGCACATTAACGTAATGCTATTAGCCTGAGGAATAGAATATATCACTTTGCTTTAAAACCTTCCTTTTGTCATTTATTGAAATTAATGCCAATAATTATTTAATATGCGTCCCTGTCTCATATAAGCAGACAATGGCGTTATATATATTTTATATAAATAAATGTTGTGAAATTATTTAAAAATAAATTTGAACTCTTATTTTATTTGATTCCTATCACTGTCTCGGTCTATATGTATATTTCCTGCATTTTTTTTGTAAATCCATAGACGTTAATTAGCCACCCAAACTTTTTTTAGTATAGTCTTTTGTTTCTCCCTGACCACCAGGCACCGGTCACAGGTTATACAAATAGTGGCATCAGATGCATTATCACATAGATGGCACTGTGAAATTTGGACTTTAGATTCGAACTTAGTATATCTAGAAGGAAACCCCTCCTAGAATGTTCAGTTTCGTGTCTGGGGTTTGAATTCTGAGTGTGTTAGTGAGATAGACGATTCTGACTGATACAATATATATATATATATATATATATAGATATATATATATTTTGTAATGGTCACTCAATATACCTTTAATCATGGAGGGCACCACCAGATCACTGCATATCTGGAAAATTTGTTTAACATGATCAAAAGTGGATGTGATGATGGTTTGCACCAACTAGACCCAGGGAGACAGCAAGAGATCTTAAATATTGTTCAGACAATTGAGAAAATGAAACACATAGACAAACAACAGCAAAATAATTTAAACTAATTTGAAATTTTTATTAAATTCAATAAATAAAATAAAGAAAATCTGGCAAACAAAATATGAAAGTTTGACCTAGATTTTTTATAAGAATATTTATCAGAGAGTGCATAAGAGTTCTGCAAGTATTAAAACATTAAATGCCTTGGAAGAAAGAATCATTTTCTAACCTACAATTTAAAAGGGAATTAATATTATCTTCCTGCTGGTGATTTATAAAAACTAATTCCAGCTACCTAATTTAGAGATATGAAAAATAATACAGTTTTGTAGAAAATCAATGAAACAGTGTGGGTGAGCATTCTCTGGTACTTTGAACTCTAACAGAGACATCATTTGTCCACAGGGCAGCTCATGTTGTACCACATTGAAGGAAATTCACTGTTGATTTCACATACAAGACAAAGAAAAAATATGATTACGATCTTACGTAATCAGGAAATGACACAAAATCTTAAACTTCAGAAAAACTAGAATAAAAAAAACATAATGAACTGCCAGCCAAAAGATGTGCAGTTTGCAAGAGATGCAAAGTAAACATATTTAAAATTAATTATTGGATGATAAAATAGGGACAGGTGAGCAAACTGAAATTATGAAAACCTGCCAGAGCATTTAGCAAGAGTTAATAATAAAAACAATTTACATTATGAGAGCCTAGAAAAATATAACTTGCAATACATTAACCAATAAATAAAATCGAAAACAAACTTGGAATCTTAAAACTAAGATTCCAAAGACTTACAATAATCTTAAAACTAAGATTCCAAAGACTTACTACAAAAGTACAACGACAAGCAAATAAATATAAGATAGGTAGCATTAAAGATTAAGCTCAGACTAGACAGATTTAAACCCTGATTAGAATATGAAAATGTATTACTTCAAGGTATAAATTTAAAACTGGCTGATGTTTTTCAGCACACCACAAATAGCTCATTCATTTGAGAACTCTGGCAAAGACTTCAGATTTCCATTTTGTGCAGAAGGCAAAAGGCATTACTGGATCAGTTCTTATATACATTTTAAGGCATGTTTAGCAGAAACAATTTAGCTCCAGGAATTGTCTTGAGTTGATTTAGCATGGCATTGTGTAAGTAATATTCTTCATAGAGGCTCATTTAGGCATTCTGAAAAGACGATTCCATTTATTAAATGGTTGTATTGACTGACATACTAAAAGTTGAACAAACTAAACTAACTGAACCAACGTCAATAGTTGAAGACTAATCAGTAGAATAGAATGTAATAGAATTCCTCTCAGTTCCTAACTTGGGCTATTTATATGGCTCTCCTTATCTCCCATGTCATCTTTAATTATTAACTAGTTTTAGACCAGGGCAAATCTTTATCTTAGTTTGAATTTTAATTAAACAATACCAACCAACAACAAGTCTCAGCTTAATTAAACTAAGTTAGAAATTGATTACAATCAAAACAAGAATGCAATTAAAAAAAAAAAAACTTTCCCAAAATAAAATGTTTTGTTCAGAAAGGATTAACTTTTTTTAAAATTATTATTTCTTTTATAGATTAAAAGTTTGCTTGTCTTTAATTACTTTCTTGAATAATAAAAAAAACAAGCGATAAAAGAAAAATATTTTAGAATTAAAATTTATTAAAAAGTAAAAATGACATTTGTCTGAAGGTTTGTAATGATGGTATATTATAAGATGTGATATGTTGGGCTATTTCTATCATTTATGAGTGAATGTTGAAGTTTAAAATTTTCTATAAATTCAACATTCACTCATAAATGATGGAAATAGTCCAAGATATCACATCTTGTAAAAATAACATATATTTTAAAACATAACTGAATATGTGGTTATTACACTTACATCTTAAATAGTCTTTTTAAACTTTAGAATTTCATTGATATAAAAAAAATGTTTTATTTTTGACAATAAAATCATTAAATCGGATAAAGCATCTGGTTCAATATATACATGTGTATTTTAAAGAAAAAAATGTATTTACTATTCATAAACTTACACTTATATTTTTCAGTTTATGTTTTGATCTTTTACTTAAATAAGTGAGGTTAACAAGATTGTAAGTAACCATTACAATAGATATATTAATAAAGAAAAGTAGTTAGATAAATAGATAAATATATACACAACTACAGTGACATTCTCACCCACAGACAGATAGAAAAATATGAAAAATCATTCAATAGACCAGTGGACAAATACTTAAGTAAGTTGTTCAATAGGTATGCTGATAGATAGATAGATAGATAGATAGATAGATGAGATAATAAATATTAAAATAGATAGATAGATAGACACAGAAAAAAAGACTCAAAAACAGACAAACAGATGAGATAGACAGACAGACAAATGGATAAATGGATAGATAGATAGGAACATATACAGAAAGAGTCATACTTAGGTATATAGACAGGCAGATAAATAGACAGATTTTTACATATACAGATAGATAAATAGATAGATAGATAGAAACACACATGCATACATAAATATATCAATAGGGAAATGATTGATAGATTTATAGAAAAATAGATAAAATAGTAGATAATCCGAAAAGTAGATAGAAAATTAAATAATATAGATGTAGGTAGATGATTATATAAATAAACACAGGTATAAATACCAGACTAATAAACAGACATATAGTTTAGTGGATAGAAATGTTTATTGTCCTTTTTCTATAAATATTTCTGTCTTTTTTATAGAGAGATATATATATAGAAAGATAGATAGATAGATAATATATAGTTCAATAGGCAGATAGATAAATTGATTTATAAACAAACATACATATATAAATATATAGATGGATAAGTAGTTGGACAGACAGATAGATAGATAGTTAAAGTGATTGACTGAGTTACTGATATATATATATATATATATATATATATATATATATATATATATATATATATATATATATATATATATATATATATATGAATAAATAAATAGATAGATAAATAAATGGATAAGTATGTTAGATTTCAGTTGAAAATTATATTTAACAAAAACCAGAATAGCATTATTTGCTGATTAAATTATGTATGCAATGTACTTGTTGCATAAATTGTATTTCTATATTAAACTATTTCCATCATTTAATATTAAGTACTGAATGGTTAGTGATAGCACACAGGTTAGTGTGACTATACATGATATATTAAAATCACTAGTCAACTTTGCCTTTAGAAAAAAGTGGAGAAATGAGGGGTAATCTCATTGGTAGGTATATGAAATTTCTGTTGACTATTGCTTTTGCTAGGATGTCTCAGTTGGTTAGATTGTTATCTTAAAATTCAATATTATAAAAATCTAAGAATCCAGGTTCTATTCCTATGCTAATACTGTCACTGATCAGGCCAGCAACACAAGAAGAGAGAATAATAACTCTAGAGACGTTGTTGAATGCAATTGGAAAATTTGAATAATATTAAATTTTTTTTAAACATAATCAGTACTTAATATTAAATGATGAAAATAGTCCAATATATAAATACAAGTAAAATACCATCATCACAAACCTTCAGGAAAACGTACTAATGTTTATTTGATTAGAGTGATGTATATCTGAATTTTTTTTTTTTTTGTAAAATATTCTACGATGAAATGGGTGCATTGACAATCCTTTATAAACAATATGAATGAATAATGAAAATTATCAATATACTTTCATAAAGTAATTTGTGTCAAAGTTGTGAGGACACCAACATTGATACTTATCAATTAGAATGTAGTTATTTGCTCTCTATTTATACTGAACAATGATAAAGATATGTGTAAAGATTGTGAACTGGGTTTGGGGATTATAGATCTTTTTCACATGTTTTTGGTCATATGTTTATGATTATATCCCTCCATAAGATATTAAAAGGGATTAAAAACCAATCCCTATCTTGCGTGAGAGTAGTATAGTGCAAAAATACACTACAGAAATATTATTCAATATTGAACAATCTTTAGGGTAACGAATGACTAATAAAAAATATTAATATGGACAAATGCTTTTTGCCTGTTTGATTGAATTGTTATTGCCATATGCATTTTAAAATAATTATACTTTACTATTAAACGGTTAAACTTTAGATAATACAATATTTATATAATTACAGGTCGCAATATTTCTTTTATTAAAAAATATATAATTAATCCAGTACCCCCGAAACATGGAGAGAAATTATGTTTTATACCAGAATTTGAACTGCAAAGTAATTGCTACATAGAAGAGTTTCGTTTTGATTATATGTTTAAAAATGAATTTGCGATAGTATTTAGACGAACCAAAGTAGATAAGCGGGGATCTGACTATTTAAATTGGACTAGCAGATTTTATGAGAGTATGTTTACTATTACTGGTTATTCAGTTTGTTTGAACAAATATGAGCGAGAATCTCCAGTGAAATCTCGAGTTTTTCTAATATATGGAGCTTCTGCATCTTGCACTTTCAACCACGCGGAAGATTCTAAATATTTAGAATATGCAAGTAAGTCTATATAAAAATGATTTGAGATTTCTTTAGTAAACAGTGGAATTAATTGTAATGTTTATTTTATATTTGGATGTAGCAAATTTCAAGTAAAGTGTTGAGATTCTTTTTATTAATATGGTTAACTATTTTTACAAAGAAATACTATGTTTCACTTAATGCATCAAGATTTATTTAAAGAAATGTGCAGTGACATGAACATTTCATAGTCGTGTGTGTGTAGCTTTTACATATTTAAAAAAAAAAAGGGGGGGGGTTAAAATAAACGTGTTGCAATTTGTAATGCATATTCGATCATAAGGTCTGAATATAGAAGATTAAGAAATTCATTATTATTAGGCAAAGTAAATCAATGTTTTTATAAAAATATAAATTAATATTAAAATAATAAATATATAAAACTTCTTGAATCTGAGGATATCAGTCTTATGAAAACATCTTTTGATATAAACGGAAGTTGGTTTTTGAAATGAATTATAGGAAGGCTTGTTTGTTTTGTATATATATGTTGCTTCTTTAGTTTGATTTTCATTTGAGAAGGTCTATTTGTTTAATAGATGAAACTATGGTCTGTAAGCATTTTGGCAAAATTTGGATTTTTATCTAATATTGTATTGTTTTATAGTTTTGTATTTTATAACCCTCACTACACGAATAATTAAGAATATATACATATAAAAGAAATGTTAAAATAAAGATATTATTTTCTTAAGACCGACTAAACTGGCATGAAACAGTAAATCTAAGGAAGGTCACAAAGTGTCATGAAGATAATAACTTCTAGTATTGACATTGGTTAAACTAGCTTCAAAATCCATAGCAAAATACTATTAGGCAAATTTAATATTTGTAAACCAATAAGTAATTAATAATCGGGTCTATGAGATGAATGTGGGATTCGAATGATGAATTAAATGATAAATAGATGATAGAAATAAATAATAATTAAATAATGAAAACGAACGAGCTTAAGAGAAAGAGAAGGTGTTAGGATAATGAATGATTGAGATGATGATAAAATAGGAGCCAATGAGGAATGAATCAAGTATGATGATGAATTAAGATAAAATAAAGATGAAAACGTAAAAGAAATAAAATCAAGATGAAATATGAGAATAATGTTGATAATGGAGAATGAGATTCTAAACTATAAACTAATATTGCATTAAATAGCAGTAAGATAAAATAAAACAAAGTATGGATTCTGAGCTTGACTAAAATAGAATATTTAACTATGAAATTAAAATAAACTATAAGTTTTAAAATTAAAGAATAAATTTATATCTTAAAGTTATGCTGAATTAATAAAACTATAAAGATAAACATAACTCTAACCAAAGCACAACAAATAACTTAACACCTAAAAATTACAATAAATTCAAAATTACAATTAAGAATTAACAATTTACTTTCCTCAGGGTTCCAATAGCTTAAATATATTATCATTTTACAAGATATACTTAGATCAATGAGAAGGATTTTTCCACTACCCAAATATAACTAACACAACAGCTCATAAAACAAAATAGATTTAATAAACAATATTTGGCAATCTTAATACCAACAGTATGAAGTACAAATAAGTTCTTAACAAAGTAAGTGCAATAACTTACAAATTCTTCTTTACTAAATAGTTATGGGATATAGAATGAAGATCAGTGAATGATGTGCCCTATGCTTCAAATAAATAGGTTATCTCAAAATTAATAAACCTTTAAATATTATTTAAAATAAGACATGGGCTTATGATCTACAGCATTCTAATTAATAAGCCATAACTTTTGAATGTATTTTAAATGTAAAAGTTTACCAAAATTATTATGATACATTAATTAATTAAATAATTAATTAGTGTAATATTAATACATCACAAATCATACTGTATTAATTGATGATGATTTTAAGATAATAAAATAATGTGTTGATAGCAATAACAATAATAATATGGATGATGACTAGCAATAAGACCACATACAACTAAATATATTTTTTAAACAACAAGATTTATTTACACTATTTATAATTTAAAAAAATAAAGTAAACAATTGCAAAATATACATCTATTTTAGAAACAATATAAAGCAAGGTATATTTCATTTGAGTACCGGTATATCAGTTTTGATACACTGATATGTTTAGCAACATAATATCCATGTATAATATGATATTGAAAGAATTTAATATAACTAAACTTTACTAATTAATAATTTGATAATGGCAATTATCATATTAAGCACAAATGATAGTTATTGCTGTTTAGCATGAAGAAACTTGTTACATAATAAGGAAAGAGACACCAGATATTAAATGTATGCAGGATACAAAACTTTGCCTATGTCCATAAAATCATTTTAATTAGTGAAAAGTCTTACCAAGTCATCAGTGAACTACTCCTTGATGAAATAAAATAACATTGCACATGTGTATCTCTTATTATGCTATACATAAGTTTTAAAATTACTAGTAGCTTTTGTTGATTTGCTTGTAAACTGGTGACAATGTACAACAGCATAATACATACACTATTTTACTTAGCTAAACACTATAAATAAACAAGTGTCCCTGAAGATAACTCTACTTTATCATTGGCATATAATTTTAGAACATCAAAAACTTCACCATACATAGTGGAAAATAACTAGACATCATCATGAGGGATCAGAAAATAAAGAAAGGCTCTTTAAAACAATAATATGGCAGATTCCAATATTTTTTTCCTAGGTATAAAGTGTGTGAAAATTGTCTCAACACAGGGAAACAGAATACATGCCATGAAAATAATCCTCTCCAGGTATTAAACTATGCTAGTTTAGCATTAACTAATTATCAGCCTTGACAGCATAATCCTCTCATGAAATAAGCAATGGGAGAGTATGCTTCATCTACCCATGCACAATAATACAATATTTGATGAAATTATATATTTCTCGCACGTATGAAATGGAAACTAGTACAAAAACTCTTCAGAACAATGGCAAGATAAAACAATTCTCACAATTAAAGGTAAAAGACAAATATCCTACTTCACAATATATACTAAATGGTCTATTGAACCAGAAAAAGTATTGTAAGTCACTGACTATAAAATATTTTCTTAAAAGCATAAAAATTTTCATTAATAAGAAACACACAGTCACTGAAAAATAGTATACGTTCTATAAACTAAAGTGGAAATATTAAATTATAGGCAAAATATAATAAAGATATAAAATGAGTGTATCATTATTATCATATTTTATTTTATTCTCCTATTTCATAATCTGAGTTCCTTCACTATGAGCTGATTGATGAAGGAAATGATGCTATTATGGGTTAAACATTTTACAAATGAAACATTCATATTTTCTTACATTTATACCAATATAGTAAAATGCAATCATCAATACTTTATTGGAATACAATAACGATGTAACCACTTATAATTATTTTCTGCAGAATTTTGGATTCATCTTATTTAATTAAATTGTAGTTTTAATAATTACTTCAAGTTTGAGAGCAAAAGGAAAACTTTCACAAAAGCATTTTTTTATTTTATTTTATCTTTAGTAATATATTTTAAATAGTTGGAGATGACTTCAGCATTTCAAAACATTTTGAGATCATTTGTTAATATTTAAAACTGATATTAATTCCAGCGTTCCATCTCAGTTATTAAGAAGCAGATATTTATTCCTTTATATTTTTATGTCAATATTACTAAATATTTTTTTGAATAATATAATGAATTGTTGTTTTTTTTTTATAAGGATTTTCATTAAAACAATTTAATAAATGTGAGTTAAACATTTATATTCTTTTTTCATTTTTCATTTATCAATACAGTAAAAGTTTTCCAATTTCCATTTTTAATAACGAAGCAAGTTAGCTTTCTGAAAGATTTGTCAGACGATATATTTTTTTTAAAAAAAAAATAGAAACTAAACTTACAGATACTATAAAATCAGTAAACTTTCTTATTCATTTGAAGTAACTTTTACTTTGGTCAATTTAAATTTAAAAAGTTTTGTTCAAATTATTTTTAATTAGATTCTTATTATATACTTGATAAAAGCAAAAGTATTTTATATACTTGATAAAAATAACTAAAATATGTAAAATAAAATATGCTTACAATATCTTGTCCAGTTTTAAGTTTTAAGTTTCTGTTTATGAAATACGTATTTTCTAATACGGTTCCCATTTTTCTCCTAATGTAAAATCTTGGCAAATGTCGATCGATAGTTAAGGATGTTATCATGCATATAAGGAATTAAAATGTTCTATTCCATGATTTAAGAATTACAATATATTTTAGCTTTAGATCAATTCAAATCTGGTATTATCACTTTTTCAGCTTTCTTCTTGATTTATTTAGGTTTGTTCTTTTAGATGTTAATGTCTTTCTTCTAGTTTTTTTTATTAATAGTCCCCTTGCTACTATTTATGCTAAGTTATATATACCTTTTATTACATTGAATTATGATACAATTAAAAAAATAGACCAATAACAGCATAGGGTGCATATAATTAATAATTTTCTCCCTATATTCATTAGTGGTAATTAATCAGACTATCCAATACTAACTTAAATCACAATAAAAATTTGCTTAAGGAATTAAATACAAATATTGATTTAGAACAGTTATAACTTTAAATCTTTCTAATTATTATTTAATAATAATGAAGTACAAACACATCTATAGTTTCAAATTAATAATAATGCTATTAAAATATCATTTTAATATTATTGAAAATTAGTCCTCCTGACAAACAGCATATAAAATCTTATACACCCCTGCTAAAGGGATTAGCATATTTTGAACAGTCTGAATCTTTATCAATCTCAGGTGATTTACTGATAAAATTTACTTAATTTTAGAAATGCAATTTGGCAATTACTATTACATACCAGCAAGATAATACAGTGATTTAATATATTTCAATTGTTATTAATTAAAATTTAAAAATTTTCACACTTAACCATTTAAATAAGGCTTGACAAACATCGAGCTCAACTATACGGTTACAATATATATATATATATATATATATATATATATATATATATATATATATATATATATATATATATATTGTACTCTCACCATAGAGTGAAATAAAATATAAATCAAATAAAATAAATGCTCCGGCTAAAACTTCAATCTTAATACAATAAAATCAAATACATATAATATCTTACGATAAATTTGACCTCCAGACTAGCTCCAATTAATAATAATAAAAATATGGTTCAATTTAAATAAATAATACTAAGATAATATAACAATAATCATGAGACATATGGTGAAAGGTAACGTAGTAGGACTACATTGACCATATTTCCCAAAATATACAATCTCAATGGCATACGAACACTACCCCCATTTTATTTCAAATAGAAATGTAATTTATAGCATTCTTAATACTTTTTAAATATTATAAATAATCAAATATAATATTACTAAATACATAATAGTTCTATTATTAAAAATATAATTATCTCAGGTTCTTTAAATAAAATTTTTAATTAATTTATAATCTCATGTAGTCAAGTGTAACAAGGAATTTTGTATCATTCTTTACAATATGGCAGTATTTTAATAATAAATCATAACTAAATTAATATTATCTATGATTTTGCTGTATCATATTCGTAATAATGATTAATATTGTTTAAATAAATAATATCATTTAAAATTATAATGCACAAAATATGTAATATGTTTAGTTCTGAATTCTGTGAAATCGAATCCTGTGGTGGTAAGTAGATCAATAATAACATGGACAAAAAAATTATAACAACGACTTTAACAAATTTATTTTATACTAGAAAATAATTATGTGCAAAATTATTTACAATCTTAAAACAAATACTTACAAATATTATATTAAAATTAAAACAAAATATACAAAATAAAGTGAAAGAAAGATTGAATTTACAGATTTACAATTTTGAAAATCATAAATGAGTAAGCCTTTACTCTGGCTTATGAATTTTAAAATTAGAAATACATATCATGTATTAATTATTCAAAAATATTCTATTATTTATTCTACAATATTGTATTAGTTTATTCTAGTTTAATGAAAAGTAAATTTTAAAATAATGTTTATTCATGTACTAAATAATCATAAATTTGCTTGGCACCATTCTAATTTTAAGATGTGTGTTTCATGTTTAAAAATATCAAATATCAAAAAGTAATTAAATAAAATATAAGCATTTATCGCACACTAATATTCTTTATTTTATGTTTCACCGTAAAAATATGTATTGCTTTATCAAAATGTTGTTGATTTATGAAAAAAAATTAAATATATCAAAAATATTTGAAAGTATAAATTATGAAGAGTTTATATTTCTTTTATCATCAACATATTTCAAAAATATTAAGAAAATTATGATTCCTTTGTTATATTCTCCATCAACGTTATGCATTAAACATCATTTATAATTTTCACAATACCAAAAACCTATCTTGCCTTCTTCTAAACAAATCATCTATTCTAAAATTATCCATTATCCAGTTTTCAAAAATACTATACTACATAATGTTTTGCTAATGAAATTCAGATCACAATACAATGCATAGGACATGAAGGAATAACTAGAGTAAAGACTCAATAGTATAAAATAAATCAACAAATCACATGGAAAATCAGTGTGAAGAAACAATAGTATGACTTCATCTAATACCATTAAAAATAATATCTTGGCTTTCTTTCAGCACTTACAGATCATTAAAATAAAGATCAAAATACTGACCATGGAAATAAATACAAAGTACAGGGCTACATTAACTGTATTTGCATAATGACTTTTTAGATATACACCTGGGTCTCTTTTTACTCTGACTTATTTAACACAATTCATGTTTCTTTGGAAGTCGAACTCTGATAATACGCTATTACTTTAAATAATAAATTTCACACACTTACATCATATTGAAAGTAATAGCACATTATTGGAATTCGACTTTCATCTTAGTAATTTCAATATTTTCAGTGCTTTATAATAGTAAGATTGTATGCAATAATGAAATTAAAATCATGATTTCCACATTTTATGTATACACACATTAAATTTTACAAGATTATAATGTAAATTTGTTCAATCATTGTGCGTGTTAATTTTGCATTTTAAATAACATTCTGTTTTT
>JAQFVV010000162.1:1461216-1531005 GCA_028023455.1 Epiperipatus broadwayi
CAGAATGCGCAAACGAAATTGCACAAAAATAGATGTAACTTACCTTGAAAAGGGGGGATATGGACTGTGATTTTTCCAAAGTCGTGTAAAGGCAAAGCACCAACGTAAAATTACGTTAAAATTCGCGCAAAAAAAAATAAAGAATTAAAATATGATTAATAAAAAATTTCAAATTTGAAAAAAATTGATACAAGACAAACTTTTTTTAACTATAATATTTAATTTTATTCAAAATAATATATTTTCAATTTACAGTACAGTAATTTACATTTTTTTATACACGTTTTAAATATTATCGATATTTGCCGAAAAACACAACTAGCGCCAAATTCACTCTCATGTTGTGTTTATTGTTTTCTGGTGATAATGTAATTAGTAATTAATCTTTGAGACAATGATTTTATTAATTGTTTATGAAGCTCACGATATCCAGACATACAACCATTTAGCTCTCGTTGGAATTTAAGAGCACGTTCGTGATTAGTGTCATTAATAAGAAAATAATTAAAAATGAACATGCGGACACTAAATGATTAATAATTGATTACATTCTTTTTTAAAAAGCAAAAACAGAATGTGATTTAAAATGCAAAATTAACACACACAATGTTTGAACAAATTTACATTATAATCTTGTAAAATTTAAAGTGTGTATACATAAAATGTGGAAATCATGATTTTAATTTTATTATTGATAAAATCTTACTATTATAAAGCACTGAAAATATTGAAATTACTAAGATGAAAGTCGAATTCCAATAATGTGCTATTACTTTCAATATAATGTAAGTGCAAAAAAATTATTATTTAAAGTAATAGTGCATTATCAGAGTTCGACTTCTGGTGAAAGTTGAATCACATAACTTCAAAATTGTGTTAAATAAGTCCACGTAAAAAGAGACCCAGGTGTATATATATCATATGAGAATTAAAACAATTTAAATTACTTATGTGATTAAAATATGATCACATTTTTGATGTCTTCTGGTACATAATATAAAAAAACACAAATTTCATTCACAAACACTCATTATAAAATATCATAGTTTGAAAGAAATATTTTCAAAACATTTTAAAAATTGTAAATGATTTTAAAATTAATATTATAATAATTAAAGGTGTCTAATAACACAGCTTCTACTGTAACCCAAAATAAATTATAGTTCTAATGTTTGTATTTTTAAAATAATAAATAAGACCTTTTTTTAATTTTTTTTTTAAAAAGTAATAAATAAGAACTAATAATAAAATTTAAAGTTATGTATTCCTGATCATCATGCAAGTCTTTATATAAAAGTTCTGCTAATAACTTGGGGGTCAGCACAGTTGCTAAGTGATAAGTATTGTCCAAACTTTTTTCTTTCAAACTCTCCTCCCTGGCATGTAAAAATCACAATAAAAAACAAATGTCAACTTTAAAAATCTGAGAATATCCTTGAAAATATTGTTCCTCCTGATATTAAAAGATACTCAATACAGTCCAGTTCTGTAAATCTTTCCAGGGCAACAATTATTTATTCAATAGTAAATAGAAATCCATTTTTATAGATAAGTCATTTTCTTTCCATGCACATATATAGATTTTAATTTGTTTGGAAACAGATGCATCATTCATGCTCAGATTTATTAACACATAATCCTAGGATGAAACAGATGTCTTTCCATTTTCAAATCATATTCTAATAGGGTACATAATAAGGCAAATAGCTGAATCCAGGTTTTTAAATATCAAAAAGGTTATTTATTCTTGATAGAATATATTTTACTTCTGTTAACCATTTTTCTTCTTCAAAATTAAACCATAGCAATTAGAACAGCATATAATTATATTTTGATGTTTGCTTATTTTTTTAATATAACATTTTTAGAAATTATATTCTTTTATAGCATTTATCTCTAAAATACTTTGCTTTACAAATCCAAATATATAATTTGTTTCATAGATAAATATTTTTTTAAAAAACTGTAATGTTTCAAAATAATGTCATAAAATATCACACAGAGAGAGAGAGAGAGAGAGAGAGAGAGAGAGAGAGAGAGAGAGAGAGAGAGAGAGAGAGAGAGAGAGAGAGAGAGAGAGAGAGAGAGAGTGAGAGAGAGAAAGAGAGAGAGAGAGGAAGAGAGAGAGAAAGAGAGAGAGAGAGATCTTTCAAGCTCATCTCGAATGATTTATAAAGTTCAAAGGTAAATTGCATTTCAGTCTTTTCCAATAATTTTTAAAATGTTTTTTTTTAAAGTTTTTAATTTTATAAATACCAACATATTCACTATGTGTAGCATACCTCAGGATAATGTTCATTTGCAACTTTGAAATACTCTGCAAAAATAAATAGATAAATTTTTACATAGCACTGGAAAAACTATTAATTTCCAATCCTCCCATAATTTACCAATGAATTTTAACTAAGCTTTAGAATAGTTGACAGGTAAAAAATTTGGTGGATTTATTTTCACATTCTGTTGAACTAAAGATTAATTTTCTTAATCCTCTGCCTTTTTAAAAAAAATAAATTTATATTAAATTTTTTAATAATTGACTGTTAGGTTTAAGATATTACCAACCTATAGTAATATAACTTGATACTATTTAACACAATAGTTACTACTTTCTACAATAACAAACTTATAAAAGAGCTCCCCAAATTAATTACACATAACATTTACACCCGTTTTTTTAAACAAATTTGATTGGCCCCAAAATAATCAGACTAATAAGACTCATTTACATATTTCCCAATTATGTACTTTTAAAAATTAGAAATAAAATTATGAGTATCTTTTAAATAATAATATAAACATATTTAATATAAGTAATTTATTTTGTAGCCAAACAAAAATATCAAAAATAACATTTTATTAATTCTTACTAATTTATGAAATTAAAAGAAAATATTTAGCTTAAATGTATCTATTTCAGAACATATTTATTAGTTTAAAATATCTTTAAAAATTAAATAACATTTATTTTAGATTATTCTATCATGTACAAAATGTTTCTATTTATGAATAATTTTAAAAAGTAATTAAAAACTTTCTCTGAATCCATGCAAGCATAATACAACCATATTGGAAGTCATGTGACTTGCTTTTTCCAGACAAATATGTTGCAATTTTGAAACCTACTGTCTGAAATAAAACTAAATAAATATTTAATTACAAAATTAATACATATTAAAAATATTAAATGTGATAAAAAAAATTAGGATAGTAAATTTTTACATTGTTTTTATTATAATATTATTTAAAATTAAAGCATTTAACACACCATAATAATCAAAACTTCAATAAATAATTATTATACAATTTTAACTTAATTTAGAAAAGAAATTTAATAGTTTATTCAACTACATTTAACATTATATTAAAAATTAGTGTTTTCAATAATTTATATAGCAGGATATTAAATATATTTAAAACTATAACAAATATCATTTATTTAGACCATACAATATTAAATTATTCTTCTTTCTTGTTACAATTTTTATATGCAACTTAGTTTTAAAATATTTTTTAACTTTATATGTATTCATTTTAACAATATTTAAGCCTATTTATATATTATTATTATTATTACAATTATACCACTTATACTTATTATTATTATTATTATTACAATTATACCACTTATACTTAGCTTAATTTTTTTTTTTTTTTAAATTAGCTTTTTCAATATCTTTGGTCTTAATAAAGGGTACAATATAGTGAATTAAATTAAATAGTAAATTATTGGAGGATATTAATAAAAGTGAAAGAGATTGTAGTAAAAAATTTTGGAAATATATTAAAAAAAGGAATATAGGGAAGAGAGAAATAGTATTACTAGGTGAAGAAAATGAGTGTAGTTTTAGAAAAGAATTAGAGAGAATCTTAAATAAGTATGTAGAGGTATAGAAAAGATGTGAAATGCAGAGTGATAACACACATAAAAGCATATAATAATGTAAATAATAGGTTTACAGAACATGAATTGAATGAGACAGGAAGAAATTGAAAATGGAAAGGCAAAAGGGTTAGATAGATTCACAATATTAAATCTATTATCATGTTTAATAAGATGGCACAGAAGCAAGAATTTCCAGATAGTGGGAATATGAGAGTAAGGCATTACTATTTAAAAAAAGATTAAGGATCATAAAAAGTTAAACAATTATAGACCGATAGCAGTAATGTCAGTGTTATATAATATTTTCACATATATGGTGGCTGAAAGAGTAGAAAAATGGATTGGAAGAAAATAATATAGTAGGAGAGATGCAGGAAATTTTCGATCAGATAGACATTTAGGAGATAATTTATTTGTAGTCACACAACTTATAGATGTGAGTAGGAATGCAGATAGATAATTATATATAGTTTTTATAGATATAAAGAAGGCATATGATAGAGTAAATAGAAATAGATTATGGGTACATTTAGTAAATTTGGGAGTGAATGAAGTTTTAGTGGATCTTATTTAGAGATTGTATAAAATGATTACTATACCTATCAATTAGAAAATATAGAATCAGTTAAAATTAAAAATGGGGTGGGACTAAGGCAAGGAGACCCTATGTCACATATTTTTTGTTATATTTGAGAGAAATGGAGAGAAAAATAGAAAGACTAGGAAGAGGGTTAGAGATATCATTAATAGGTGGCAAGAGAGTATATACTTTATAAGGTCTTTCATTTGCTGATAATGTCTTCTTGGGCACAGAAATTAAGAAGATATGGAAGCTATGATAACTAGATTTAGTGGACAAAAATAAAAAGTAATGAGGGTAAATTCTGGGGAAAGAGAAAAGAAATATTTTTTATTGGGCAATATAAAGTTAAATGTGGAGAATAGATATAAGTATTTAGGAAATGTTTTAAGTAATCAGAGAAATTGCTTGGAAGAATAGGTGAAAAAATTGATAAATTAAGCAGAGGAAATAAAAGGGTTTGATAAAGATATTAACAGTATTTCATATAATAAATATAATAATGTAGCTAGAATTGTATGAAAAAAGTGGCAGTAGCAGGGTTGACTTATTGTAATGATGCATTATGTGTTAGTAAAGGGGTGTTGAATTACTCAGAAAAAGTACAAAGAGAACTAGGCAGACCTGCATTAGATGCAGATGTGTGGATGGCAAAGAGAAAATTCAAGAAGAAATGAAATGGTCATGCTTTTAAATGAGGGATGCAAAAAAAAAATGAAAATATTCTGTAGATTGCAATTTATGAATTATAAGAGAGTCAAATAGTATTTAATTGGAGTAAAAGACAGACAACAAAATCAGTGAGAAAGGTAATCTTGGATGCAAAAAGATTTGAATAAAGATTACATCAATATACTTATACAAAAGATGGAATGAATGTGTTAGGAGAATTGTTGAATGTTATAGTGGCAAGGAATGGGATAGAAGAATAGATGCATTAATATAATAAATAGGGAGTTGGAGAAATGGAGAACTAGTATGGAAAGTAAAAGGAGTTTAAATATATATAGAAGAAAACAAAATGTTGGGTGTGAGTTAATTTATGATAATAGAAAGAAAAGTAGTTTACTATTTAAACCTCTAACAAGATCATTAGCAACAAAAGAATATACACATAAATGGAAAAATGTGGGTGATTTAATCTTCTAGTTATAAGGAAGGAATAAAAATATTAGCGTCTGTTAATTGAACATAAATGCCTACAAGCAGAAAGGACTCAAATAATAAAGTTGTGGGAGAATAAACATAAACAAAATGATTTTTACAGAAAGTGGGTACTTCGTTTTTATTCTGGGTTTGAGAAAAGAAAAGGGAGATTTAGATATAAAAGCCATAGGGTTGACAAAGATAATGTTGTGGAAGTGGAATGGAGCAAGATAGAGAGGAGTTCAGAAAAAGCTCAGATTGGGAAATGGAAAGGGAAGGTGGCTAACAGTTTTCTCTGGCCATAGTGAATGAGAGATTCCTGACTCAAGAAAGGAGAAGCCATAATGCATCACAACACATTTATTTTTATGAATTACTGTCTATGACATCTAATGGTATCAATACAACAAATATTCCCACGCATTCTGACCTTACATGATAGTAGACTTGACAAGTCATCAAAGTGGGTGATAAAGCATATCTAGTATTTCCAAGAGTATAGTCTCATATATATTCTGATCTCATTCCTGGGAGATATATAGTACACAAATGTATGTCAAAAAATCTACTTGCATATTTATCTCTTTTCTCCATCCTTGACTTCTATTATTCCCAGAATCCAAACATAGGGATACTACATGTAATATTCTACTTCAAAGTGTATCAATCATCATCAACCATTATCAATCCACTGCAGGATGAACATCTCTCCAAGTTCAATCCATCTCCAATCTTTAGCTTCTCTTCTCCACATCACCCCTGCACACTTTCTTATTTCATCTGTCCATCTCGCATGTGGTCTCCTGGGTTTTTTACAATCTCTCTCCAGTTTAAGATTCAATTGTCCATCTATTATCATCTCTTCTAGAAATATGTTCAGCCCAACTCCACTTCAGTCTTTTAATGTTTTTAATGAAGTTAGTAACACCTGTTTATTCTCTTACCCATATGATGTGTTTTCTATTTCTTGTTATTCCCAACATGCATCTCTCATACTTCTTTGAGTGGTCTGAAGTCTCTGTATTGCTCTTCTATTAAGTGTCCAAGTATCAGATCCATAAGTAAGAACTGATAAAACACATTTGTTAAAAACCTTCCTTTTTAAACACATAGGTATATTTCCTTTTAGTATCAACATTTATTTTTATATTTTGAGAAAATCCATTAAACATTACTTTAATCTTTTAAAATTTATCCTTAGTCCTACTTTCCTACTTTCATCTGATAACTACTGCAACATTTCCTACAGCTCTAAAGCATTATTTGCAAAAACAACTACATCATCTTCAAAATCTAAATGACTTAAATAATCTCCGTTTACTTTCACTTCTTTAGCTTCACATTTTAATCCACAAAATACTTCTTGCAGCATTGCTGTAAAAAGTTTTGAAGATAAGGAGTCACTCTGTCTTATACGCTTCTCAATGTTGACTTTCCCACTATCATTATGTAATCTAACTGTTGCTGTTGCATTTTTACAAATATTCTTTAAAATATGACAATATCCTGGATCTACACCTTGATGATCCAATGCGTTAATCATTTTAGAAATGTTTATAGAATAAAATGCTTTTTCATAATCTACAAATCCGAAGCATAACGGCAACTCATATTCATTTGTCCTTTCTATAACTTCTCTCAATGCCTGGATATGATCTAGTATACTAAAACCACATTTAAATCCAGCTTGTTTGTTTGGTGGAAATGCAATGTTCTCTCTAGATGAGTTTAATTATCTTAGTAAAATTTTTGTATAAAACTGTTAAACGTCTGATAGGTCTATATTTTCTAATATCTTCTTTATCACTTTATTTAAATATTAATATTGATACTGCATTATTCCAATTATCTGGTATATCTTTATCATTTAGACACTTGGTATACAACTTTGCTAAAAAAAATTTCTATTTCTTCACCTGCTTCTTTTAATATATCAATTATAATTCCATCATTACTTGGAACTTTTCCTTTCTTCATACATTTAATTGCATGTCTCACTTCTTCAATTAAAATTCTTGGTAATTCGGAAGATGTAATAGATATAGGAGACATTTATTCTTTATTAGTATATATTCTTGGTAAAAGTCTTCTACCCATTTCATGATATCATCTCTCTTTTTAGTAATAATTCCATCTTTATTTCTTATTGCCGATATATCATTATCTATAATGTACAAATGTGTGACAAATTGAGAAATGAATATAAAAAAACACAAGCCACAGTCTTTAATTTTAAAGCATATGTTTAACAGATTTATTTACAATTAATATAATTTAGACAACATGGTTATAACAAAAGCAAATATTTCATTAAGATATTGATAAATATTCTTTGAATATTATAGCAAATACTCATTAATCCAGCCCCTGTTTCCCTTCAAAAAATAATCATTCAATATCAATATTAACAAATAATATTAAAACTTCTTATCAAAACCTGCTTGCTAATTTAATTATATCAAAATCGTAATTCATAATTTCCAATAATTTCGATTAATTAGTTCATATCAATCATGTGGTGGTGGTCATCTGGGATCCCACCTTCTATTGAATTCTATTTCTACAAAGTCAGAAAAGATTTTTCATACTATCGATTATTAATCATTTATACCAAAAACAAATAATGATGAAATGATAAGTAATATCAAACAAAAAACAAATAACAGTCTCAATGTACAAGTGTTCACACTTAATGTATAAAAGGTAAAATCTTACATCTTCCATGGTGTTGATTAAATTCATCTGCAAGCAAGTTCATACCTGAACCTATATTTTACTTCAATTTAAAAATAAAGCTAAAATACTTTTACCTTTTCTAACCTATCTAGAGTTTACACCCTCTTCGATCTATGATAAAGGAACGAAATAAACAAAAAATATACATAAAATAAAATAATGACATCAACCTAAAGATCAATTAAGTATCCATAAAAAAATGTCATAAAATAGAAATATTATAAATGTCCTCATTAATTCATTTCATGTGTCTGTGCTAGGGTATGAGTGTTCTGAATGTTCATGATGGAGATCAGAAATGCTCTCTTTGTATGGACTGGGTGGAGATTTTGAATATGCATCTTCACATTTAAATAGTATAATTGGTCACAGAATAGATAAATAACTGCTATGTTGAATTAAATTTGGTTTTGGTGGAGTTCCATGGGTGAGAATTTTATTTTCATGATGTAACTTTACACTTAGCCATGCACAGTTGTATGTATTTCTATAAATGTAGGTGATAAAATTTATTGAGTTGATTGAAAAGCAAGATATTTGTTGTTAGATATCTCAAGTTAGAGTGGGTCTGTTCTCCAGCTTAAACCAGAAAATACTCTTAAAGTATTGAATAGTTTAAAACTGTTTTGAGATTTTAAATTTAGAATCGTTTGTTGGCTGGGTTTGAATCCATGTGCCTTTAATTTAGCTTTAATCCATATCGTATGAGCTATTTTCATTTAATGTTTTGACTTTGATGGTGGCAGACTTTTCTATTTGAACTGCAAATTTGATTTTTCTGCTCAAAAACTGTACATGTTAGTCAGCTAATGAGAGTTTTTGATATGATTTTTGAGGTCATTTGTCTATATCTTTTGATGTTTTCAAACAGCAGGTTTGTGTTTATGTTTTGGATTAATTATTGACATCCTTTAAGTATTTTTCTATTTTCTTGCTTGTATCTAAATTTGATCATACCTTCATTGTATTGTTGTGTGTAAATTAAACAGCCATTGATGAGAGGTTTTTCACAAAGGTAAGTATTAATGTCTAAATTTTATAGTTTAATTTAGATTGTGTATGCATAACACTGTAACGGCACAACATGAATGCTACTAAATCATCATTTGATCCCTTTAATTTCGGGTAGCACATATAATGGGATGAGTATTTATGACAGATTGAACATGTGTATAGACAAACAAAATAGCTTCATCATCAAATGATATGTACAATGGATGATATAAATTATCTTCTTCAATATGATTATATAATTATTATATTAAAACAGTAAAAAATTCATTTTATTTGCCTATTTCCATGCACACTCAAATCAGGAAGACTATACATAAGTTAGTTCAGGGTTATGATTATATCTTGCTTATATATATATATATAATCATAACCATAGATACCCTATATATATATATATATATATATATATATATATATATATATAGGGTATCTCATGTGATGAAGTGAGAAATAGAGAAACACTCACGAATATAATTATAATAACTAATGTTTAATAAGATCACATCAATAAAAAACTGTATATGTAATTTCATCTATCACAATATGAATTTCATAACCATAAAAAATGAAAATGGAATAAGTACGATTATATTTTGTTTTTACATCTTTATTATATAGCAAGCTATATAATATATATACTTAGTACTCTATTTTTAGACAATACCACCCACTTGATGGTGCTTTTTATGTGCAAAAATACATAAAAATGCCATTTATGTGGCCAACCTTATGGCTTATAGAACAGTTTGGTTCATATTAGCTGTTGCAGACATAGATGTCATTGCACACCAATATTATGGCCTGCTGATGTGCTTGATAAAATTATGCAAATACATACACTTCACAGTTCACTACTGTATTATGTGAGGGTGTATAGAAATCAACTGACCATAACTCTTGAAATTTACATTCCAATGATCTTACACCCTACCTGATGTAGTATTAGATGGTAATAATTTTTAGCCCATTGTCACACTTCAATACACACCTTTTAAAGTATTTAACAATTGGAAAAGGGTAGTGACAAGCACCATTGCAAAGAACTCATGCAAAAACTCATGTCTGCATGAGAGCATATATGAAACAAATAAAATGACTGATGTTGCAGCTCTTTAGGAAATTGTAAGGTTGATTTTTTTAGACTACTGCATCTTTTGGATGATTCTTCAGATCGGCAAAATAATCAGTCACCTGCCTGAACATTCCAGTGCTACATGCTAACATATTCCCCTCCCTGACCCTTCCATATGTCACAAGTTGTTGTTTCAAGTCAATGCATTTTGTACAATCAGCTAAACCATCATTCCCTCTCCCTGCACATGGATGCACTTGCCGATGTCTCTTTTACAAGTTGTTCTCAAAAATAACTTGTTTGTTTTCACTCAAAAATAAGTAGAGCAATTTATTGATACCTATATTTTTTGGTAATCTCAAAATAATATCTTAAATCAGACAATAAAGACAAAGACTAGCATGGTATGGTTATTAAAATAAAAACATGCTTTTAAAAGCAAAAACCAAAAGCAACATATTAATTTCCAATAAAAATAAGTAGATAAATTAATTTATACTTTGTTTTCAATCCAAAAAGTACAGCAATTAATTTATACATGTATTTTTTTAAATCTCAAAATAATACCTGAAATAGAACAATAAAGACAAAAAAAAAGTCTGGCATGGTAACGTTATTAAAATAAACACATGGTTTTAAAAGCAAAAACAAAAAGCAACTTGTTCATTTCCAATAAAAATAAGTAGATAAATTTATTTAGACTTTTTTTTTGATATAAATATAATACCTGAAATTGGACAATAAAGAAAGGTTGTCCAGGTAACATCATATTTATGTGTTCTAAAGTATATATAGCATCATCAAACAGCCTGGTATGGTATAAAAATGCAATATCATATTTTTTTATGAGAGATGATCATTCATTATTCGAATGTTCTAAATTAAGTATTCTAACATAAAGCAAATTTGTTTCTTCATTCAATAGTGATTTATGTATTATAATTGATTTTTTTATCCAATGATATAATACTATAAATATATAAATTATGAATATTATCTTTTATTTTAAAGTCTATTCTTGATGATATTAAAATATGATAGAATAGATCTCTTATATGGAAATATTAATCATTCATTCTAAATAATAATAATAAAACAAACTAATACCTTAAATATACTCAACAAATAATATTTATAAAAGAACATTATAATTGTCATGGTGTGTGTATCTAAAGTTAAGGAAAGTAATGAATCTTATCCTTTCAATCTGTAGATAGTCACAATGATTGTTAATTTGAAGTTTTATGTTTTATTAATAATCAAAAAATCTCACTAACTTTACCTTATAGTTAAGTGAAGCTTGCTCTATTATTAAAAGAAAAAAAGAAAAGAATATATATATATATATGATGTTGATAGTGCGTAGTTGAGTCTAAGATTAATTTTAAATCAATTCATTTTGATGCATGAAATAAATTTTTATTTGAATGATCCTTTCTTTCTTCCTTTTCAAAACATATTATTCCATATTTGAATGCTGTTTGAATTTTCAAATAGTGACTCCACGCATTCATTTATGATAACAATTTCCCTCTAAGAATTTCCTCTGATTTGTAGTAGTTCATTGTGATTTGATGATTATCACCAACAAGTAGCAAATGCTTTTCATTAAAATCAGATTTGACATTATGGTAGTATGATCAACATTCCCTCTGTACAATGTTTCTTCCCTTCTATCCAATCATAGCTGTGTGACAATGTTAAAATTTATTTGAAGTTATTGGTTCTATTGAAACTTAATAACATAGTTTTAATTTTCTCGATCTTCTAAATAGTGATGAAGTGGTTGATTACTTTTAATGTTCAGCTTTGATAGGATTAAAACAGAGATTTTTGATATTCATAAAGTATATTTTAATGTATATTAAGTCTATTTATAATTGTAAGCATGAATTTTTTCTTTATTCTCTGAAATTATAATTATCTTGGAGATGTGATATTTTACTGATTGCTGCTGAATGGCTTAGTGTTGTGGATTCACACTTATATTTTATTCAAAAACATATTGACTAATCAGTGTTATGTTTGAATCTCTTTTAATTTTTTTTGAGAAGAAAAAGAAAAAAAGTTTATTCCTTTCTTTCTGTTATCCAGTTTATATATATCTTACTTGATTTAAGTTCACATTTTTCTTATTTCAATTATGATGTCATATTTATTATCTGTATATTTAATAAATGGATGACAAACAACAATTGCAATTTAATGGTTATTTCTGTCCTTTAATAATTTTGGGACTTACATATATAAGTACTATTTACTAAGGCTGTAACCTCAAGAATGTGCACATAAAAATGCGATAGTTAGGACCTCTACAGGTCTTAATGACAAGCTTACATTTTGGAAGAAAAGAGGGGAACCCAAGGGGAAACTTCTTTACTTCAACCTACTTTCTATATAAATAAGTGAAGCTAAAGCAGTTAGATCTGAGAGCGCGAAGCTATTCTATACTTCACTGATTGCTCGAGAGGTCAGCAACAGCTGTTTTACAAACAGTTGTCCCGGGTTAGTGGGTTCGCTTCCCGGCTGTTGCTATGACACATGAAAAAAAAATCCACATTTCTTATTACACATTAATACTCGCGAACAGTGTGAGCTATCTATATGTCAGTATAGTTAACAAGCCTTAAAGTTATAATTTTTAAATGAATGGTTTTACACAATTACTAATATATAACGTTAATAATAAGTTTTTAATAATCATTGTTAATAATGATAGTCAAGATAGGTGTGTGTGTGTGTTGCATTTGTTTTTTAAATATATATGTGAAAAGTTTGATATATTCTCACATTTCCCTCCCACTTAAGAGATTCAAAAAATTGAGTTTTTATTTTAATTTTCAATCTTTTATTTACACATAAAATATTTATGATCTATAATTGTTATATTTAGTAGACTTTAAGTTGGTATTATTGACAATTTGATTTTATACTTATTGGATAATTAATTTTAGTTATAGTTTTATTATACCCAGATTTTGATGGTTTTTATGAGCTTCTGGAAGCATTTACCACATGACTATTATTGTCTTGATAATTATTATTTACTCTTCCATTATTTCTGTGTTGTTTTGATTGGACTTTTCCTTCCAATGGTGGGGGTCATTGTTATTTTTCCTTTTTTTGCAATTAATAACATTTATTGATATTTCTTTTCTTTTTTCAGAAATTTTGTTTGCTAAATAATAAAACAAACTAATACGTTAATTACAACAAACAAATAATATTTATAAAAGAACGTTATAATTGTCGTGGTGTGTGTAGCTGAAGTTAAGAAAAGTAATAAGTCTTGCTCTTTCAATTTGTAGATAGTCAACATGGTTGTTAACTTAACTTGGGGTCTTTATCTTTATGTTTTATTAATAATCGAAAAATTTCACCAACTTCAACGTATAGTTAAATGAAGCTGCTCTATTATTAATATATATATATATGATGTTGATCTTGTGTAGTTGAGTCTAAAGTTAATTTTGAAACAATTCATTTTGACGCATGAAATAAATTTTCATTTCAACGATCCTTTTCTTTCTTCCTTTTCAAAACAAATTATTCCATGTTCGAATTTCCAAATGGCGAATCCATTCTAAGGATTTTCCTTGGTTTGTGATAGTTCATGTTGATTTGATGTTTAACACCGACAGGTAGTAATTGTTTTTTATTAAAATCAGATTCGACATTATGGTAGTAAGGTTAACATTCCACCTCTACAATGTTTCTTCTTTCTCTGATCATAGCTGCATAACAGTGTTAAAACTTATTTTGTTATTGGTTCTATTGAAATTTCATAACGTAGTTTTAATTTTCATGATCCTCTAAATAGTGATGAAGTGGTTGATTACTTTTAATGTTCAGCTTCAATAGGAATACAAAAGAGATTTTTGATATTCTTAAAGTATATTTTTATGCATATTAAATCTATTCTTAATTATAATCAGGTTTTTTTTTATCCTCCAAAAATTATTTTCTTCTTTGGAGATGCAATATTTTAACGATTGTTATCGAATGGCTTTGAGTGGTGAGTTCAAACTTATTCACAAACGTATTGTCTAATAAATGTTATGTTTGAATCTCCCTTTCATTTTTAAGAAGAAGAAAAAATATTGCCCTCTTTCTGTTAACCGTTCCATATATATCATGTCGATTGAAGTTCATGTTTTTCTTATTTCAATTATGATGTCATTTTTTTATCTGTATATTTAATAAATAGATGACAAACAACAATTAAAACTTAATGGTTATTTCTTTCCTTTAATAATTTTGGGACTTATATTTTTTTAATAGTATAAACTATCTATGTATCAGTATAGTTAAGAATCGTTAAAGTTATCATTTTTAAATGACCAGTTCCTACACAATTATTAATGTATAAAATTAGTAATAGTTTTTTTAATGTTTATTATTAATAATGATACTGAAGATAGGTATGCGTATTGCATTGTTTTTAAAATATATGTGTGAGGAGTTTGATGTATTATCACCCCCCCCACACACACACACTTAAGGGATTAAAATAAATTGAATGTTTTTATTTTAATTCTCAATCAATTTCTGATAAGTGATATTTTGTCAGCAATGCCATCTTTAAAATCTCATTATCTATCCTATCTAATTTATTTGAGAAATCAATTATATACTGATTCATGTGCAGGAAGTCTC
Source organism: Epiperipatus broadwayi (assembly GCA_028023455.1). Lineage (NCBI taxonomy): Eukaryota > Metazoa > Onychophora > Udeonychophora > Euonychophora > Peripatidae > Epiperipatus > Epiperipatus broadwayi. The sequence goes on from JAQFVV010000162.1 coordinate 1,476,304, forward strand.
CCCCTAAAATGACTGTGTATAAGGCCATTTAATATGAGAAAAACATGATAGATAATTGTTTGGCCAATCTTTAACTCAATCCAGATTTGTTTTTGTACTTGTTTGGTTTTTCTATTGTTAGCCATTGTAACCTGTATTAACCTTAATCATAGAGTTTTAATATTTGGATTTTTATTTAAGATTTTATTATACAACGTATCAGAAAGTAGTGATATTTGGATATCAGTGTCTAACCAAAGCCTTTACTAGTAAATCTTCAAACAATATTTCTATCATGGGGCAGCTTTGTAACGCATAATTAGGTGATTTATCTTCCTCTGAACACAATTTGTTGGTGATTTTCCTAGTTAGTGTTTTTTTTTGTTCATCTTCTTTGACATGGGTCCTTGAGATGAGGAACTATACCTGAAGTACCATTCTAGATAACTGAAGAGTTAGTTTTAAGTATAGTTTTATTATACCCAGATTTTGATGGTTTTTGTGGTCTGCTGGAAGTATTGACCATATGACTATTATTGTCTTAATATTTATTATTTGTTCTTCCATTATTGCTAATGTCGTTTTGATTGGACTTTCTTATCCCATGGTGGGGATCATTATTATTATTATTTTTTGTAATTGATAACGTTTACTGATAATCCTTCATTTCTTTTTTCAGAAACTTTGTTTCCTAAATGATGATAATTTATATCAATATTATTTAATAAGTCGATTACTTGAGTAAAGATTGTTTGATTTTGAAGGGTAGATTGTGTTTCACAATTCTTATAACTTAGTTTTTACTTGAATGACATGTAATTAATGTCTTCAATTAAGCCACCTGTGGTTGGAATAATTTAGTTAAAGTCTTTCCAATAATAGTTCCGTATTTTTCTTGGAGTATTCGATATAGGAATGTCTCCTGTCTATCCTTATTCCAAAAACCTTTCATTAGTAATGCTTGGTATTCATGGAAAGTAGATGGTGTTTGGAATAATGATTCCAACCATGATAACGCTTCACTATGTAAATGACTATAAGCTACTATCACTTTTACTCCTTCTGATAGGTTGGTGTTGACAGAGAAGTATAAATTTAAACTTAAGTGCTCAATCAGAGCCTCATTCGTAAAGTCTTTAAATATTTTGAGTTTTACAAATTGGTTGATAACATTCATTTGCGCATTATTATTTTTATTATTTATCTCCTTAAGTTTATCTGTAATGGATTGTATTATTTGCTCATCAATTTCTGATATTCGTTTATTGAAGATAGTCGCTTCCACATCATAAATTTGAGTTAAATTCTTTACTTCTGGGAGCAATTGAGTGGATATTTTATTTTAATTTGTTTAACATCTACATTATCTATTTATTTTAAAATGAGATCTAATTTCTCTATTGTCAAATCACATTCATTTTTCGATTTTTTAATGTTTTGAACTTCTTGTATTTTATTTATGGATCTCTGTATACTTTCTATTCGACTTTGTAAATTAATCTGACCTTCAATTAACTTCTCCACATTATCTTTATTTTAAATAACTTCAGCCTCAATTAGATTTAGTTTGATTCTGATACACTTATTATTATTTTCTAATGTGTTAATTTTCTTTTCATAATTTTCAAACTTATGATTTTGTTCTTTTATGCAATAATTTGTTTCTGAATTTATTTTACTTATTTCTTTATTTATTAATTTATGGAATTGTTTCTGATTTTTTACAATTTTAGTTTTAATTACTAATACGCTAAAATTAATTGCGTTACGGTGAAACTTTTAAGTTTATTAATTAGTAGGCTTTTTTATTTATTCTATCTTTTAGACTTAGTGCATGTTATCACAATATTTTATTATTTCAATTTTATTTTCAATTTGTTTTCCAAATTCGATGAACCTTATTTGACATTTACGATCCCTTTCATCGATGTCTTCCTTTATTTCTTTAATCTCTCTCTTTAATTCATTACATTGAAAATATAAATTATTGTTTTGTTTTGTCATATCTTCTTTGGTGACCATATTCATTGATAAACTTTTCACCATCATCGTTCATTGGTTGAGAACAGAATCTTCGATGTTTGTTCTCTATTCTCTTCTTATATTTATTCGGTTTTTTGGAATATATTTTCCAATACCTTGTTATCAGATGAACAAATAATTTGTCTTTCTTGATTTTCAATTATGGTAGTATCCATACTATTATAACAGCAAAACATAAATGCAACTATATCCCCATTTGACGTATGTTAGTTTAGAATAATACGTGTAAAGGAGCGAACATTTATGACAAATTGAACATGTGTATAGACAAACAAATGCTATATGCAACGAGATAATATAAATTATTTTCATAAATATAATTATAAAATTATTATACTAAAACAGTAGGAAATTCATTTTATGTACCGATTTTATGTACTGTTTAATCTGCTCTTATTATTCCATGGAGTTCGAACTCAGAAAAAATATACATGAGATCTAGGAAGTATGATTATATCATACTTGAATACCAATTATATATTTGTATGGTATGTTGTAATATGATGAATTAAGGAGCTGATAAATAATCATGAATATAATTATAACAACTAATGTTTAATGAAAACATATAAAATAACAAAATATATTCGTAATTCAATTTAACATAATTTAAGTTATAAAAAAGAAAAATGGAAAATGAAATAAATATGACCATCCTTTGTTCTCACATTTCTATTATATAATAAACTATCAATATACAAATATGATGGATGATCATTTATTATCTGAATAAAATAATTCAATAATATAACATAAAATAAATTTGTTTCTTTATTCAAATAGTGAATTTTATAGTAATCTTTTCTATTTCCAAGATGTCATATCACACAGTTATAAGTTATAAATATTATCCTTATTTTGAAGTCTATTCTTGATGACATTAACATATGATAGAATAGATCACTTATAATAGCATGTTGACCATTCATTCCAAATAACAAAATAAACATTTAAACTAATATATTAATTGCAACAAACAAAATACATTTATAATATAACATTATAATTGTCATAGTATGTATATCTAAAATAAGAGTTTAGTAATGTCCCACTCTTTTTGCCTGTAGATTATCACAATGGTTATTAATTTAACTTGGGGTCCTTACATTTATATTTTATTAATAATCACTAAATATCAATAACTTTAGAATATACTTGACTGAAGCTTGCCCTATTATTGAAAGAAAGAAAAGAATAAAAAAAATATAAAAGATAATCATATATATATATATATATATATATATATATATATATATATATATATATATATATATATATATATATATATACGACGCTATAACCTACACTCCCAACACCATTCATATACATTACATAAGCGAAATGCCCAGGCGCCAGTTCTATTAATGAATAGAACAATATAACAAGATATATAATACGGAATTATTATTGACTCTATATTTAAGTTTATGTTCAGCTCAGCTCAGTGGGAGGCTATAGGCAGTTCATAAGATATATGATGATAAATGAATAAAAGAAGAAATATTACAAAACATTTAATATAATGTAAATTCCTTTGTTAATTAATTGTATGATAAAGAATCATAATGTTTATTGGTACAGTCTATTACAATATACTTTAAACTTAATTTCTTCCTTAATCTAAATATAACATATATCAGCTTGCTATAATTATAATACTAAACAATTCTATGACTTGGCGTATCACAATCTAAACATCTACTTTAATGCCAATCAAGAAATAAACAATAAGATCTCAGGGAATTTAACAAACACAGTTGAATTAAATAAACTACATTGGCCCATAAGTTATAATTCTAAAGTATGATAAAAATGTAATGAAACAAATTGACTAAAATGTTTTTACTGTGTTTCAATAATAAGATAATGACAGAAATAGGGTATTTTAATCTCATATCATCTAACAAATACACTAACTTGGCAATCTTTCTAATACGTTTATCCAGTGGCAAATGTTCCTTATAATGTTTGGATTAAGAAAACAACATTGTCAGACACCAGCAGATTTAATATTATAACTCTAAAGTAATATATCTATTTTATAATAGATTTATGAAATGTGGAGATGTGGAAATGGAAAACACAAATGTATACAATAATAACTGAAGACACATTTTTAAGATTTTTAAATAAATAAAACAATTCATTTATTACACTAAAATAAATTTGGTTTAACATGATATTTACAATTGGACTACTTGTCCTACAGATTTCTAAATTATCAAATAAACTTTGAGCATCAGTTCGGGATTATCCCTATTATCAAAGCAAATTAACAACAAACTTAAATATTCTGACTTTGAACACATGCTTTGCCTACATATTTCATCTACATGACACTAAATAAACAACATGTTATATTATTAGCACAAAAATACTTTTGAGAGGATATTACTATTGATTAATAAAATAAATCAAATTAATTATATTTGGCTTTCAACAAAGCAACTTTCTCTAATTGACTAAATAATCACTTTCAATTATGTATACCTTTCATGCATAGCAACAAAATCATGTTCATTCTGATGATTTGATGATTTATCACCTTTATTTAAACATATACACTGTATTTTAAAATATTTATTTCCCATTTTAATCTCAATAACTTTATACTTCTATTTAAATGAATGTAAGGTATTTCAAAACATTTATTTCTCATTTTAATTTCAATAACTCTATACTTTATATACACAATATTATTTATATTATGCGTGTGTGTGCATGTGTCAAGCTCAATGATAGAAAATAAACTTTTCTACAAACTCTCCATTCACCAAGAAAATATCATACAATTATTTTATTTCGGACAATGTCATAATTCATCAATAAAATAAGACACTAATATTACATCAAGAATTAATTTAACAATTTATCTGGCCACATATTAATTAACACATAGCTATATTTTCATGATTGTACAGACTACACGTTCTAAGGGAAATCTACACGAGGAGCAGATAAACTCTTACTGAACACTTCTATAATAATTCATCTGATTCTAAATACACTGTTGGTGGGGAACCTTTTCCTCATCACCAAGAATATAAGAAAAATGTCACATAATTTCCTAAACATCATTTAATCATACTTCAACAATAACTCATCTATTTCTAAATACACTATTGGTGGGGACTTCTTCCTCATCACCAGGGCTCTAAGAAAACATCACTTAATTTCAAAAAAATATCATTTAATCATACGCATATAATATAAACTAGGCTCTACTCATGGAAAAAACATATACTAAATAAGAAAAATCTTTTATCCCTGCAAACATTAGAATGCAATCAGATTTCTTTCCATTCTCAAAGCTTTTCTAAATATCGAACATTATGAATACATGCTGGCAGATAAATACATACAGATAACATACTAATCCATTCAACTCAGTAAAATATGCCAGCATCCGAAATTTATACATAAAATATTCACAAACTGAACTTTATCAAACAAATGTCATAATTGTGCAAAACAGACACACACCCACAAATAAAAGTATATATAAAATTAACTCTAAATTACACACTATGCAGGCAACATGGTAATTAAATATTGCATTAAGGTATAACTTTTAATTCAGAATAAACTTTAGGTTACTTTTAAAATTTAATAGTTATAATTATTACAAATAAACTTTCTTTCATATCTAGCAAACTATTTCTATTATACTTTCATTGATTTAAAAAAGAACAAAATTCTCACTTTGAGATAATAAAGTATACAAAATAAATATAAACCTGTCTAATAATATATTAAAAAAATATTTCATTCTTTTACCTTTGTAAAAGAACAATAAGACCTATTTGTACACAATCAATTTTTACCAGCATATTCCTCATTTGGATACGCTTCGGAGATGATCTTGAAGGTCAAAATAACCCAAATTATAAATAAAACATAATAATAAGTAAGCCTATCTATATATAAGATACATTAATAATGACAAGCAATAAAAAAATAAAGAAACAAAAGTTATTTGTTTTGTAACTTAAAATAAAAGTTCACTTGCAAAGCTCTGCTCCAGGTTTATGAAACAATATGGGACACATTCCAAACTGAAATTAAATTAAAATAAACTTCTGTAGGATAACTTAAAAATATAATCATAACTTAAATATGACCTAGCACCTCCAGTGTTTATAGCTGAGCTATTTGAGTTTGCTATATCACATATAAGCAATTAATTTCTCCTTTATTATACTGAAAATATAAGACATTCTCCATTGTAGTCCTAAATTAAATACACAATTATTCTTAGTAGTTTTCTTGAATAGCATTTGACACTTTATAGCCTATTATACACATGGTTTATTCTTAAATATTGTCAATTAATACCATGATTCCTTAGTAATTCCACAATTAATAATACTTTGTTTTATATTCCATCTTTATCGAAGAGAACAAAAATTACCCACATTTCTATCCTTCCATTCGATTTAAGCAAATACTTAATTTGAAGTAACTCACATTTTATTTCCTTCATTTAAAATACATATTATTTCCAGAAATACCATATATATAAATACTGTTATCTATTTATGATGAATTTAAACATGGCATGATTTATCAAAATATGCATATCCTTAATTTTATGTTTAATCCTCACAAAAACATAACAAGGAAAATAGTGAAGAATTAAAATATATTCTGTAAAATAGTTCTGCATGCGTTTTCCAGATATATTAAAAGACACCCAGTGGTTAATGATACAACAATAAAATTCATGAAATTTATTCTTATTTAAAATGACAATTAAATGAAGTAATGTAGACTGGATGTTATCAACATACATTTTTAAAAGAGCAATAGTTATGAAGGGGTTAATTCAAAATGTTTAAATCAAGGAGAGCAAAGTAAACTGTGTACCTTTTTAAAATTTAGAATTGCATCCTAGTTAACTTTTCCCATAATAAATTTCTTAAGATCCTTTCGAAGTTTTACTCCAAAGTCTTTTTTAAAATGAATTTGACTTCAGCAACTGGCTTTAATTTTCACAATAATGAGCCACTGTTTACTAGCTACAATTACAATACATTATAATAAGCAAATTTTTCACTGGAGATCTTTGTTAAATAGCTCTCTTTAGCAAAAAGGTCATTTCCCTTCACAAGGTTACTCCCATGCTTATTTTCTATCTAAGCTAATTACATATTCAAAAAAAATCTTTTCTAAAAAAAAGAAATCACTCTGATTAAATCAAGACAAAAATAAAAAATAAATAAATAGCTTTTACTTTTACAAACTTGAAAGAAAAATGAATATTAATTAACTATTAAACAAAAATGATTAATAATTTATATAATTTGTAGAATAATTCATTGATTCAACTATCTATTAATCATTGGATATATATATATATATATATATATCCATATGATTATATATATATATTAAATTATTTAAGATAATTACTGTAATTTAAATGTTTTTATTGTACATGTACTATTGTTTGCTGTTATTAAAAGATGAAAATGAAATGAAACATAATACAGACATATATGCATGCACATGTACTGCAACCTAAATATTAAACTATCCTAACTAAATATAATTGAAATGGCTATTAATTGTTGACAAAAATATAAGTATTAATGAATAAGGATTTTGAAACCATTCAACCAAATATTACACTAACATAAAATAACTTTGCATTTTCCTGCCCAAATATACCAATTCCTATAATAACAACCCCTCTCTCTGGCATTAAATACTTCACTAACCACAATAATAAGAATGAATACTTATAAAGTGGTCTATCAACTGCATACGCAACCCATGTCTAAGCTTTAAACATTTTCCAGCAAGAAAAAAAATTAAAATTCTAAGGCTATTTCATTTTTTAAATACAATATAACTATTCAATGCAGATACAAAGCATCTCAATTCCTTGTGCCCATTCAGACTTACAACTTGTTAAAATAAATATATAAAAAGATAGAAAATATTTCAAAGCTATTTAAATGTTAAAATAATAAGAAGCAGAATAAGGTAATACTGTATGGTTGGAATAAATGGTGTTGGTTATTGTTAAAAATATATTTAATATCTTGCTAAATAAACCTTCAAGAACACTAAATTTTTAATATAATATTTAATTTATTTGAATAAGTTATTAAATTTATCTTCTAAAATTAAGTTTAAATTGTATAATTATTATTTATTGGAGTTTTGATTCCTATTGTGTATCAAATGTTTTAATTTTAGTAATTGTTATAAAAATGACAAAATTTGTTATTTTAAATGTTTATTATTGCATTTAATATTTTTTTATAATGAATATTATTTTGTAATTAAATATTCACTTTTTTTATTACAGACATATAAATTTTGAAAATTGCTATTTGTTTGGAGTGCAAATCAAATGAATGTTGATATATGTTTATTGTGCATGCATAATTTTAGAGAAAGTTTTTAGTTTCTAAAATTGAAGCATTTTATACATGATGAGATAAACCTTGATAAATATTATTTAATTTTTAAAGATATTTTGAACTAATAAATATCAGCTAAATATTTTCTTATAATCTCATAAATTAGTAAGACCTATTAAAATATATCATTTTAAAATATTTTTGTTTAATTATAAAATAAATTATGTATTAAATATTTATTATATTATTATTTAAAAATAATGTCTCATAATTTTATTTCTAATTTTTAAAAGTATCAGCCAATCAAAATTGTTTAAAAATAGGTATAAAATTGTGTGTAATTAAGTTGGTTAGCTCTTTTATTAGTTAGTTATTGTTTTAAAATTCTTGCTATAATAAATAGTATCAATTTGTATTACTATAGGCTAACAATATTTAAGTTAATAGTCAATTATTTTAAAATTTTAACAATTTTATTTTAAAAGTCAAAAAGATTTAAAAACTAGTATTTAGTTCAACTAAAAATGTGTGAATAAATTTAATACTTTTCCAACTAGTGGAATATTCAAAAGCTTAATTAAAATTCATTGGTAAACTATGGAATGGGAACCAATTACTTTCTTATATGTGAGATGTTTAACAATAAAGGACCGAAGAATTTATGGAATCACAGTTTTCCCAGTGCTATAGAAAAATTTATCTGTTTATTTTTGCAGAGTGTTTCAGAGTTGCAATCAATTATTATACAGAAGTATGTTTTATATGGTGAGGATGTCTATATTTATAAATTTTAAAACTTTTAAACAATCTTATTCAAAGAAAAATTATAAATACAGACATCTCCACTATATAAAACATACCTCTGGATAATATTTGATTGCAACTCTGAAATACTCTGCAAACATAAACAGATAAATTTTATATAGCACTGGGAAAACCATGCTTCCATAAATTCTTTGGTTCTTCATTATTAATCTTCTCACATATAAGACAATAATTGGTTCCCATTTCATAGTTTACCATACTTTTAACATGACACATAATAAATAAGAGAATTGTAGTAATTATTATTATTATTATTATTATTATTATTATTATTATTATTATTATTATTATTATTATTATTATTATTATTATTATTATTATTATTATTATTATTATTATTATTATTATTATTATTATTATTATTATTATTATTATTATTATTATTATTATTATTATTATTATTATTATTATTATTGTTGTTGTTGTTGTTATTAGTGGCCAGATTATTGAATAGTAATTGCAGTACCAATTTCAAGTTAGATTAAGTGTAGGAGTATTATTATATTTTATTCTTATGATTATTATTATTGTTGAGGTGTAGTTAAGAATGATACAAAATCCCTCACCATACTTGGCTACAGGATATTATAAATTAATTGATGATCTTATTTAAAGAAATTTTAATAACAGAGATTATGATTTATTAGTAATATTATATTAGTTTGTTTATAATATTTTAAAGCCTTAAGAATACTATGGATTTATATTGTTATTTGAAATAAAAGGGGCGATAGTGTTCTTATGCCATTAAGATTGCATTCTTTGGGATATATGCTCAATGTAATCCTACTACTTTAACTTTCACCAAATGTCTCATGATTATTATTAGTATTTTATTTATTTATTTAATGGAACCATATATTCTTATTATTAATTTGAGCTAGTCTAGTAGTAAAAATTATCGTAAGATATTATTAATACTTGTTTTATACTATATTAGGATTGAAAAGTTTTAGCTGGTGCTATGTTGATCGGTAGTGAGTGTACAATATGTATATGATATTAATGTGTAGTCATGCTAGGATTAATTTAGAAACAATTCATATTGACGAATGAAATAAATGTTCATTTTAAGGATAATTTCTTTCTTATATATTAAAATATTATATTCCCTGTTTGAATGGTGTTTGAATTTCCAGATGGTGACTCCATTTCTTCATTTATGGAAATAATTTCCATCTAAGAATTTCCTAAGATTTGTAATAGTTCATTCTTATCCGATGTTTATCATTTATCATCAACATGTAGCAAATATTTCATTCAAATTATATTTGACATTATAATAGTATGGTTAGCATTCCATCTCTACAATATTTCTCCAGCTGATCATAGCTATGTAACCATGTTAGAATGTTTTTTAAAGTTATTTGTTTTATTAAAATTTGATAACATAGTTTTATTTTACATGATCCTATAAATAATAATATTCAGCTTCAATGGGATTATCAAAAGTGATTTTTATTTTATTTTATTCTGTCTATTCTTAATGATAAGCATGATTTCTTCTTTATCCTCAAAATTGTTTTCTGCTTTGGAGAATTGATGATTTACTGATTGTTGTTGAATGACTTTGAGCAATGGATTCGGATATATATTTTACTCAAAATGTAATGACTAATCAGAGTTATCTTTGAATCTCCCTTACATTTTCAAGAAGAGAAAAAAATGTTTGTTTCTCTTTTTTCTGTAAACTGTTCTATATATATCTTGTGGATTTAAGTTCATGTTTTTCTATTTCAATTATGATATCATTTTATTATTTGTATATTTAATGAATGAATGACAAACAAAGATTAAAATTTAATGGTTATTTCTTTCTTTTAATAATTTTAGGGCTTATATATATATATTTACAATGTGATTATCTACATGTCAGTATGGTTAAGTGAATGGTATGGTCGTTGATACTACTACCGAATTGGTAATAGTATTAATGACCATACCGTTCACTTGATGGCACTCTTGCTAAGAAAAAAACAATGAAATATCAGGTTACCTGGCCATGATTTTTCAAGAACTCATTGACTTTTACTAGTTTTTTTTAAAATAATATTAAAAAAATAAATGTCTTTTTTCTTTGTAATAACGACATCATTTTTGCAAAATGAAATGTATTCTTTTTTAACAACAACAATAACAAGAACTAATTGACATTTTTATGTTTTTTTAAATAACATTAAAAAAGTAAGTGTCTTTTTTTTAATATGGACAAATACAGTGGCATTTTTACAAAAGTAAATGTATTCTTTTTTAACAATGACAATAACAACATCTTTATTTATGACGTTTTAAAGATTTTATTAAATATACATTATTCTTCTAATAATTGAAACACCAAAACAAAAAAAAATTAAAATGTCAGCATGCAGAGTTGGAATAGGCATGGGGGGGGGATCCTGATGGTTTTGACAATCTGAAGGATCATTCAAAAGATGCATTACTTGATAAATAAACTAATCAGACTGAACGACAAAAAAATATTTACAACCTTTTTTACAATTAATTTAATATACGTATATTATTCTTATAATAATAAATTAAGTATTTAAACAAAATTAAAATACAAAAACAAAGAAATACATTAACAAACTAAAGTCTTGTGAAGATATCATGACTTCCATGACTATTTAACAAGTTGCACTTATAACAAAACTTTTCCTATTTTTAAACCATTACAAAGTCTTCACAACCACTGAGTCGGTTAGAAAATTTTTTGAACATCATAGTACATCATTTGAATGTAATATAATACTTTATTAAATGACATTTCATATGGTATGTTGACTTCAAATCTACACACCCTCAAATTATATGATAGTGCAACATCAATAGCGATCATTTGTAGGGTAAGAACAGGCCACTTGAAAGTAGTGTCAATTGTGAAATAATTAGCATAACACACTTCAAAGCATTACTGGCTGCCTCAAAAATGGTATATTTAACTGTTTTTGAATAGCACCAGCACCATCAAGTGAACAGTAAGGTTGTTGATACTACTACGAATCGTTAAAGTTATAATTTTTAAATGAGCAATTTGTATGCAATTATTAATATATAAATTCAATAATAGAATTTTTAACAATTCTTGTTAATAATGAAATTCAAAATATATGTGTGTGTGTTGTATATTTGTTTTAGTTTAAATGTGAGAAGTTTGCCGTATCCTCACATTTTCGTCCTACTTAATGGATTAAAATAAATTGAATGTTTTTTTTTAATTCTCAATCTTTTATTTACACCTAGAATATTTATCATTTGTAATTGGTATATTCAATGGTATTTAAGTGGTTACTATTGATAGTTTGAATTTATACATATTGGAGAATTAAATTTTTATATTTTTATATAGCAAGATTTGGATGGATGTATTGAGCTATTAGAAGTATTTAATGTACGACTATTATTGTTTTGATATTGGTTATTTGTTCCCCCATTATCACTATTGTCATTTTGATTGGACTTTCCTTTTCATTAATTGAGATCATCATCATTATTTTTTTTTAATTGATCACATTTAATTATAGTTCTTTTCTATTTTTCAAAAATTTGTTTGCTAATTGGTGATCATTTATATCAATATTATTTAATAAGTCAGTTGCTTGTTAAATGCTTTGTGCATGGATACAAAGTAAAGATTGTTAGATTTGTAGGAGTAGATTGTGTTTTACAATTCTGATAATTTGGCTTTCACTTAAATGATATGTATTTTAGGTCTTTAATTTAGCCACTTGTCATTTATCGGAAAAATTTCGTTAAAATCTCTCCAGTAATAGGTTTGTACTTTTCTTCGAGTATTTGATATAGTAATGCTTCCTGTCTATTCTTATTCCAAAAACTTTTCATTATTAACGCTTTGTATTCATGGAATATAGTTGGTGTTTGCAATAAAGATTCCCACCATGGTAACACTTCACTTTGTAAGTGATTATAAGCTACTATCACCTTTCCTTTTCTGGTAGATTGGTGTTGCCCGAGAAGTATAAATTTAAACTTTGTAATTGCTTGATCAGGGATTCATTCCTATAACCTTAAAATATTTTGAGTTTTACAAATTGGTTGATAGCATTCATTTGCATATTATTATCTTAATTATTTATCTCCTTAGATTTATCTGTTGTTGGTTGTATTATTTGTTCATCAATTTCTGATATTAGTTTATTGAAGATAGTGTCTTCTATATCATAAATCTGGCTTAAATTCTTCACTTCTGGGTGCATACTGATTGGATCTTTTATTTTAATTAGTTTAACATCTAGATTATGTACTTTTTTAAAAATAAGGTCCAATTTCTCTTTTCTCATATCACATTCATTTGTAGATTTTATAACATTTTGAACATCTTGAATTTTATTTATTGAACTATGTATACTTTCTATTTGACTTTGCAAATTATTTTGTTCTTCGATTAGCTTCTTAATATTATCTTTATTTTGAGTGACTTCAGTTTCGATTAAATATTGTTTAATTCCGACACATTTATTATCATTTTGTAGTGTGTAAATTTTCTTTTCATAATTTTCTAATTTATGATCTTGTTCTTTTATAGAAAAATTTGTTTCTGAACGTATATTACTTACATCTTTATTTATTTCCTTCTGGAATTGTTTCTGATTTTCTCTAATTTCGGTTTTGAAGTTATCACAAGATTTCATTATTTCAGTAAACTTATCATCAATTTTATTTTCAACTTGTTTTCCAAAACATTATCTCATATTTACATCGATGTCTTCTTTTATTTTTTTCATCTCTATCTTTAATTATTTAAATTGAAATGTCATGTCTTGTTTCATCTCTGTCTTTAATTAATTAAATTGAATAGATAAATTTAATGTTTTGTCATATTCATTGATAATCTTTTTACCTTCACCATTAATTGGTTGAGAACAGAATCATCGGCATTTGTTCTCTCTTCTTGTTCTTTCCTTGTATTCATCCCGTTTTCTGGAATATAATATTCTGTAACATGTCATCATCAGATGAATAAAGAATTTGTCCCTCTTGATTTTCAGTTAAAGTGGTATCCATACATCCCCCAAAAATTTGAGGTCTGTTCTACATCAACTCCCTGTGTTTCAAATTCAACCTGAATTTCGTCATTAGTTTCTGATCCTACATCGTTTTCTTGCTCTGAGTAATCATTTACTATATTATTCTGTCTTATTATTTATTATTTGTACACTAGCATTATAGACTTCTATTTTACTTTAAAATATTTTTTCAGGATATGTTTTAACTAAGCTAATAATGTGATTTTCATGGACCTATAGTTTTTCTTAATTTGTAACACATTATTAAGAATGCAAAACAAATGAAATATATGTTACATTTAAAAGAACATGAAAGTGCCTAAATGTTGGATGCCATATGCCATATATAATGGGACAACATAAATGCTACTATAACTTCATTTGATAATCTGTTAGTCTGGGATAATACATGTAATGGAGCAAGCATTTATGACAGATTGAACATGTGTGTAGACAAACAAAAATAAATTAATCATCAAATGTTATAGGCAATGGGTTAACATAAATTATTTTCATCAATATAATTATAAAAATATTATATTAAAACAATAGGAAATTATTTTTCCTTACTTATTTCATGTACTCTCTAATATGCTCTTGTTATCCACAGAATTCAAACTCAGGAAGAAGATACATGAGTTCTAGTTCAGCGGTATGATTATATCCTATTTGTATACCGATTATATATTTATACGGTAGGTTGTAATGTGATGAATTACGAAATGGATAAATAATCACAAATATAATTATAATAACTATTGTTTAATGAAATCCTATAAATAACATAGTACATTCATAAATTTATTTAACATAATATAAGTTATAAAAAAGAAAAAAAAGTAAAATGAAATAAATATGATCATCCTTGTTTTTCACATCTTTATTATATAATATATAATTTTTTTTTTACAGTACAGGCTTTTTTATACCTAAACCTATATCGTAAAACTATTAATATAATATTACAATGGATTATAATTTATTATCCTAATGAAATTATTCAATAATATAACATAAAATAAATTTGTCTCTTTGTTCAAATAGTGATCTATATTTTATAGTGGAACTTTACTATTTCCAGACTGGCGTATCACACAGATATTTTATAAATGTTATTGTTTATTTTGAAGTCTATTCTTGGTGATGTTAACATATGATAGAATAGATCACTTATAACAGGATGTTAGTCATTAATTCCAAATAAAACAAAAAAATAAGTAATATATTAAATACAACAAATGAATTACATTTATAATATAACATTATAATTGTCATAGTATCTGTATCTAAAATTAAATAGAGTAATAAGTCCTACTCTTTAGTGTATAGATAGTCACAATGGTTTTTAATTTAACTTGAGGTCTTTACCTTTATAATTTAGTAATAATATCTAAATATAAAGAACTTGAGAATATAGTTGAATAAAGACTCCCCTATTATTATAAGAAAGAAAATAATAAAACATATATAAAATAATCATATATATATATATATATATGATTATTTTATATATGTTTATATATATATATATATATATATATATATATATATATGTGATATTAATGTGTAGTTGAGTCTAGGATCAATTTAGAAACAATTTATATTGATGAAAGAAATAAAGTTTCATTTTAAGGACCTTTTTTTTCATCATTTAAAATATTACATTTCATGTTTGAATGCTCCTCGAATTTCCAGATGCAGACTCTATTTTTTCATTTATGAGAATAATTTCTATCTAAGGATTTCAAAAATTTGTAGTAGTTCATTCTCATCAGATGTTTATCATTAACAGGTAGCAATTATTTCATTAAAATTATATTTCACATTATAGTAATATGGCTAACATTCCATCTCTATGGTGATTCTTTCCCTCTAGCTGATCCTAGCTATGTAACCATGTTAGAACATTATTTAAAGTTATTAGTTTTATTAAAACTTGTAACATAAATTTTATTGGTACTTTTTCATTCCACTGAACAAGCTGCTTGATGACATTGTTTCTCTGCAAACCAGAAATATTATATTGTTTATGCAACCTCAAACTGAAGTAGTAGTTTAAGGCCACTCGCCAAATTTAGACAGAATGAAACCAAAAAATTCTGGTATTTCCCCCTCTTAGATGGCTTGGTTTCTATGAGAATGCACAGAAAGTTCCTCCTTGTCTTGCATTGCAACTCTGCACAAATTGTGAAAGTTTATATATATCACTATTGCATAATATGATGACTGTTTGATTTAAAATGTCCATAACAGTGTTATTGTGCACTTCTTTATAAGTTGGAAACCCTCTAATTTGTGTACTGATACCTACTTAAAATTATTATAATGTTAGAGGTTGTCCTGCAGAGGTGAAAAACCCAGCCCAATCTCAAAAGTGCATGCACAGTATGCTTTGCAAGAGCTCATGTGCAACATTGCATTTGTTGCGAGAACAAAGAAACAAAATGTCCGACACAGAAACTTTTACATTCTGGCAGTCATCTGTCAAAGAAGCTGAAGCTGTGTCATTTGTGAAGGCCAACAACATACTGCCCACTGTAAAACAATGTGTTTGTGGCAAAGACAAACTGTTTGACATAGATGAAATAAGTTTTATAGTTTCACTTGAATTTGTTTTTTTTATTTGTTATAAATACACACAAAACCTAAATAAATCACTAATCTATTGCCTTCGTTTGTTTGCATATCAATTTTCAATTAAATGACTGTTTCTTAGTTGTTTTTATTTGTTGTGAACATGTTTGAGGGTGTATAAAAAGCTGTATTAACTTTTAAAACCTATGGAATGTAATGTGTACACTTTCCAATGTTTTTATTTTACTTTTCTTTATCCCAAAGCAAAAAAAAGTAAGAACGGAGGAAGCCCCTCCCCCAAAAAACTAGAAAGTGTAATATTTTCCTGAAGGTTTGTGATGATGTGCTGTAGTTGTATTTTTATATTGAACTATTTTCCATCATCTAATATATGTGTTGAATGTCTTTAGAAAAGTTTAATTTTATTTAAATATTCCAAATACATTCACCTGTTAGTAATATTACAGCAACAAGTTAATATATGTACCAACTGTTAGTAATATCACAGAAAACAGGTTAGTATGTGCATATACTATCCCGTTTGTTGACTATTACTAACAGTTGAATGTATTTGGAATATTTAAATAAAATTAAACTTTTCTAAACACATTCAACACACATATTAGATGATGGAAATAGTCCAATATAAAAATACAATTAGAAAGTATAATAGTTTAATGTCTTTCTCTTTTTCATTTCTGAAATTAAAAAAACAACAACCAAAAAACAGCAAATAAAAACAAAATGAAAAAGTCAATCAAAGGAGGTCTGTTAATGTTTTTAATTGTATTAAGTGTTAGTTTTTTTTCAAAAAAAAGAACAACAAATGCACAAAATCCAAATTAAAAAAAAAAAAAAAACAACACATAAAAATGAACTTAAAAAGTCAATCAAATGAGGTTTTGAAATACCGTATTTCAAGCAATAAATAAAAAATAGTAAATGTTAGGTTTTTTTTTTTTTTTTTACAAAAAACAAATTTACAAAATCCAAAAAAAATAAAAACAAACTGAAAAAGTCAATCAAATGAGGTTTTGAAATGCTGTATCTCTAACAATAAATAAAAAGTAGTAAATGTTAGGTTTTTTTAAAAAAAAACAACAAATGTACGAAATCCAAAATATACTACATAAAACCAAATAAGAAAAGCTTTGAAATAAATATATCAATAAAATATGTCAAACAAAAATATACATCAATAAAATATGAAATAGAAATATATATCAATAAAATATGCCAACCAAAAATACTAGGCCGGCCTGGTACGTTATATTGTTTTTTGTTTTGTTTTATTAAAAACAAATTATTCATGACACGATTTGTAATTACATTGGCTCACTGATAACATGCACTAATGGGAACCAGTCAAATATCAATTGCAGTAGAACTGGTGTGAAGAAGCATAAAATCTTGAGAGGGTTACTCATCATCTGGAAAAAAGCACCGAGATCAGGTTTTCTGATGTAACCATTCTGGAGCCAAAAGTTTGTCTCTGTCTTTGATTTTAGCAATAATCTCTGTGTATAATCACTGAACACTGATACTTAATTGAATGAACAGAAAATTTTACCCTGTAAGCCAAAGTGCAAATAGTATGAAGATGGCCAATCTTATAGTAGAGAAAGAGCCATTTTCAAAAACTCTCTTGATAGATAGCACATCTTTGTGGTCAGCTGAGACACTATCCATGATCAGGGATCTGACCAGCCCAAAAAGGACAGTTGTAAAATAAATGTTGGAGTGTCTATCACTGGTTTTACATAAGTTGCACTAGAAATTGTAGTTCACTAAAACCTCTTCTCCATACCAAGAAATGGCTTGTAGGCAGAAGTTGAGATTAAACTTGAGCAGAAAGTCAATGTATTTAGGCTCAAATATCCAGTTCTTTGACTTTTTAAGAATTTGTTTTATTTATGCCCAATTGAGATTGCAATGGGTTTAGCTTTCAATATATGAGTTTGTAAACCTCCCAATATAGGACTTTCTGCTCTACAAGGTCTGCTCAAAGATAAAAAAGGCTGACTATATAATCCATCATATCACTAATCCATTTGCTTGCAAATGGAGGGAGAGTGACAGTAGGTTCAAATGGGAAGTTTAAGTTAGCCTCAGACAATTTGAAATAAATTAATCTTACAACACCAATGACTTTTTGTGCATAGAAAGTATGCACAGAATGTAACTCAGCATATTTAATTCTCTAGGTCTCTGCATTTTGACCAAGCTGATGGCTACACATTTGCCTTTCCAAAAGAGCCTGGAACATATAGAGTGATGCTGCCCTGAAAGGTTTTGGTAGGCTTAATTATTGGGAGAAAATGGTTTATCCTTGGGGTCACTAGCATATTGAATAGTGTTGCTCTACCAGGAAGTGATAGAGAGCTATTTGATAATGATGCAACTACTTTTCTAGTCTTGTCCAGAATAAAGAGCTGAATTTCTTTTGTTATTAAGATCCAGGACAAATGCAATAGGAAGCCTAGAAACTTTCGAGGCTTTGAGATGTACTTTTAAGGGATTGTGGCCACTGTGCCGATCTTCCAAATGGATGATTTAGCATAGTTTAAGTGGAGATTGAATTCCAATACAGATCTATCAAGGATCTGTTGAAGCAAGGTAAAGTGCTTCTTGGACAGAAGGAAGACAGTAACATCATCGATTTAGGAGATGTGAAGAACAACCTTTCTCATTGCAGGAACATAGATTCCTGGCAATGAATGCTCAATCTTTTTCACCAAAGGATTAATATATGTGGCAAAGCAAAGAGTACTAAGCAGGGACCCCTGTGAAATAAAAATATGTGATCTAAACCCAGGGGCCAGACTGCCTTCCAATGATGTAAATATTAACTGATTGAATAGTAGATTGCCAATGATTCTGATATATACCATTGGTACAGAGTATTTACTAAGAAGTTGTAATAGAGTGAGTGTCTGGGATGACAATGTCAAAAGTAGATGCAAAATTCCAATTGGATTACTATAGGCATGGATTTTCTATGCCATTTAACATGTTCAACAAGAAGCATGAAATGACACACAGATGGTAGAGGATCCTTTGTGGGCAAATTGGTGAGCCGACATGTGGGAGGAGTTGTTGTTGAATTCTGTCCTTAATAATAGCCTCTATGGTTTTGATGAGTAACAGAGTCATTGATATGGGATGGATGTTGGCAAAGCTGAAGAGATTGATCTGTTTTTTCATGAATGGAATTAGTGTAATGGGATAGAGGTCTTGAATGTTTTGGAAGTCACCCACTAAAACATCATTTACATTCTGGATTATGGGAGCAGTGAATTGACTTAAGTGAAGAAGCACAAACTGTGGGATACCATGCAACCCAAGGTGTGTGCTCTCCAGATAAGCTATCAGCCATTGCATTATATGTGTTTCAGTGATATTGTGATCTTCAGACTCGCTATTGTTGTCCCAGATGTTGCTGATTTCAAATTTGTAATTTTGCAATTTAGCCTTCAAAACTTAATGTATATTCATGAGCATATTAGTCCCTCCATAATTGTTATTATCTATTGAAATCATTGAGGGAATGGGATGCTTGATAGTACCAATTGCCCAATGAACGTAACTATGAGTCCAACTGTGTTGATTGGTCAAAAATTTTTTTGCTCCCTTGATTGTGACATATTGTGCGAGCACCCTCTGCTTGTGAGATCCAAGATTTCTCCAACACTGGCTTTAATAGACAAAAGTTCACAAACCCTGCTGATGATGTGGTCAAGCTCTCTATGTATCTGGTTAGGTTCCTTGATTTAATTGGTATATGTGTTAATGAGAGAACTCAAGATACTGACAAAGGCTGACCACGCATGCAGTGAGGATAGTGATAGAATTTGGATTTTATTAAAGAGGGTATAAACCTTGGAGAAAATCTACTCTGGTGTCCTGACATGATGCATAGGTGCCAGAGCCAAGGGTTTAAGGTGTATGTATATCAACAGGACAAAATGATTGGAAGGTACCACCTGGAGTTTTGCCTCAATATCATAATGTAGCTTTGGAGTGTAATGAGGTTATCAATTAGGGTACAATGAGTATGAATTTGGAGGAAAACAACCCTCTCCACACACAAAAAATTTTTATTGAAAAGATGCAAATATTTTATATTAAACTAATATCCCATTTTGAAATCCACAAACTAATTATTGGTTACACTACTGAGGAGAGTAACATATTGATTCTGTTAATTATTAAAAAAATAACAGTAGAATCCTTTGGGAAATAAATATAAATTATGATTATTGATGTGTTGCCAATGGTAATATCTAAAATTAGTTATTCTTTATTTAAATAACACTACTGAGGAGAGTAACATATTGATTCTGTTAATTATTAAAAATATAACAGTAGAATTTTTTGGAAAATAAATATAAATTATGATTATAGA
Source organism: Epiperipatus broadwayi (assembly GCA_028023455.1). Lineage (NCBI taxonomy): Eukaryota > Metazoa > Onychophora > Udeonychophora > Euonychophora > Peripatidae > Epiperipatus > Epiperipatus broadwayi. The sequence goes on from JAQFVV010000162.1 coordinate 1,497,528, forward strand.
TGTGTTGCCAATGGTAATATCTAAAATTAGTTATTCTTTATTTAAATAAAGTGTTCTGAATTTATCATAGGCTAATTTTTTTAGTAATGAGAAATGCAGTAGCTGAGTTGAATGGGAATTATTGAAAGATCCCATATTGACTAAGTAACTGGTCAATTCTATAATTGAATTGCCAATGCAATTTTGTTTCAGATAGACATACATTTAAATCACTTTTGTCTAGCCATCTCATTATGGCAAAAACCCTATCAAGAAAATTGAATCCCCTGACATTGATTCTATCAATTTTAAGAATTATAAGGTTGAAAACTGATAAGGATATACCAAATATCTACGATTATTGCTCAATTAGCAGGTGATGCACTAGTGTCATTTGATCAGCCAAACCTAGTGAGTGATTAGACAGTATGTTGATATGTACAGGCAAGATAACAGATTGACTCAAAACTGAAGATTTTCACACTAGAAGAGTCTTCTGTTTTCTTTTTTATCCTACTGATAGCTGATTCTTTAGTAGTCTTCAATTGAGAATAATCATGTTGCTTTTGAAACTCCTCATTGGGAACTGCTTGTTGTAAAGAATGATCATTATTGCTGTGAGTATTATCTAACAATAGCCAAGCTGGTCTAATATTTTCATGTCTTGCAACCTGAATGGTTCTTTGGTAGTTATATATGATGTAGTACATCCTTTTGCTTTTATATATGTCTTGTGGGGACCTTCTGGATCAATATGCTAAATGACATCATCAGTGAAATTATGGTCACACATAGACATTTTTAATGTGTACACATTTATCAATTTTTATAATGGCTGAAAAGTTAGAACAATGTGGAATTTTTTTTTTTTTTTAGGGAAACAAATTGTACTGTTTGAAACAGCTTACAAGCAAGTTACTCTGGAAAACACAAGTTTATGAATGATTTAATGGAAGTATTAAATTCACATCCTAAACAAAGCATAGTGAGTGAAGTAATATGTAGAGAGGATTTTTTGGGATGCCAACAGTATTTTTCACTCAGAATTCATTCATATTTAACAGGCATTTAAAATCTAAAGGTACAAAAAATTTTGTGTGATGCAATAAAACATAAAAATCCCATTTTATAGCAAATTGAGGAGTGTGTGTTTCATTATGACTGTGTAAGCTTGAATGTGAAATAATTTTTAATTCAATTCAGCATGACCCAACGAAATCCACCCACCACATTCATTCCATCTCACTATTCCATGAAATTTTTTTTGATCTATGGATGAAAATATGTCTCTTTTTTGCAGATTTAGATGTAGGCATTAAAATGCATCATATTGCAAGTATTCTGGACTACTTTGAAAAGTGAAAAACACATTTTGACCAGTGTGTTGCATTCAATAGACTTTACTTTGAAAGAGAATCAATTTGCAACATCTAAATATAAAAACACAATTTTTTATTAGAAAATTTCAATTATTTTTGGATCCCCCCTCATATAATTCAATACCCTGTGTTTCATGTCAATCCATCTGGCTGATAATCGTAAATGGAGTTTATATTATGAGCACCCTGAAAAATCATGCTTTCGCTTATTTTTAGGTAAGGTCTTATTTTCAGGGAAATACAATCATTCGCATGATAAATAAGCATTTCCTTATTAAAAATATATAAAAACTTAAATAAAGGTTATTAAATAAAGTATGAATAAAAGTTAATAAATAAAATATGTGATATATGTTTTTAATTTACTATCAAGTAGTAATACCAAGACATGAGGGGGAGGAAGAAAACACTCAGTTTAAGAGGTATTTATTAGTTTAATAAAGATAAGTGGTTTTATTAATCTTTATAAATGCTATAAAAATTAAGTAATCTGATATTATAAGAAAGTAAATACTGAATATTTTATTATGTTTTATTTTTATTCAGGAAGATTTAATAAATCCTCCAATATAAGCTTACTTATTGGCTAGAGATGGCCAAGTATATAATAATATAATATATAGTACATAATATTATAATATATATTACTTTACATCGTTAATAAAATATCTTAGCAACATTATTCCTCAACTAACTGTAATCATATTTAACTGTTTAAAACCATAGAATAAAATGTAGGACAAAACCTTAGTGTTTAAGAATACATTCACATTATTATGAATATTGGCAAAATAAAATAAAAAAATATTATTGTTTTAAAGATATCGAAAACATTCTCAGTATACTATACTAAGTGTATCAACATTCCATTTTAAGCTTTCTTTATTTGCTTCAAAGACCTTCTTCTGAATTACTATTATATATATGACTAAACCCAGTACTTTTTATTGAAGAAATATGTAGAAACTAGTTTATAGTTTTCTTTAGCATTGCAGTCTATATTCATTATGGATTTAATGTAATTTGATATAGAGTGAATTATAGCTTTTAAGAACAATATTTTTATATTATCTTAACATGTAAATTTTTATTTTATATACATTTTAGGTGGTAAAATCCACACAGTAGGTAAGTACACACACACACACACACACATATATATATATATATATATATATATATATATATATATATATATATATATATATATATATCCACTAGAATAAAACTAAACATTTTCAAAATGACTATATAAAATTGAAGATTAGCATCTTTTGCTATAGCCAGCTTACTGCATATTCCGCCATCTTAAATAGCAATATATTTATATTTAAGGCTTATAGTGTTTTTGTTTTTCATATGGAAAATGATTTGAAGAAAAACAAAAGTAAAAAGTCATATTTTATAAATAGTGCAGATAATGTATTAAATAAACAGTGTAATTGTGTTAGTATGTACAATTTATGGAAAGTAGGTCATTCACGTGGGAATGTTACTATTGTGAGAGTTTAATAAGCTTTAATTATCAATGTATTGCTACCCAAGATGGTGGAATATGCCATAAGCTGGCTATAGCACAGGATATTAATTTTCAATTTTGTATAGTCATTTAAAATTTTTTTGTAATTTTATTCTAGTGAATTTTTTAATATATATATATATATACTGAATTTAATGTACTCTTGAAGGGCTTTGAGTATTCCAAGGTCAGATTTTCAATGATATGGATAGTTGAAGAGTTGGAGAGTGGAAATAATTGAAGTCTATGCATTAAAGTTTGCAGATTTGCTGCACACTGATTATATGTATGTGTGGGAGATGATAATCTGCTCGAACTGATGAATACTGGTTCAGCATGAAATACATTTATTGAAGAACATTCACCTTTCTCACATGAATGTGGTTATGTGTATCAGTTGTATAGAATAGAATAGATAGCTAGAGGGAGCTTCAAATTCCGAATTGAAATCTATATAAATAATGAAGCAAAATAGTAGTTGACCTTATAAAATTTCAATATTGGCACGTTTCAAATCTTATAAAAATAACTCGTGTTGGCTTTATTATATATATATATTGTAACGAGCACAGACATTCGTTACATTGTTTTTTTTTATATTTATTAAACATGAAAGTAAATCAAAAAGTTCGCATTTAAAAATTTTCTTTAAGAATTAAAAATTGAAATTAAATATCATCTTAAACTCATATATATTAAATCGCACAGATAAAAAAAAATTATTAAAATAAAACTGTATTAAAAATAGAAAAGGTATTTTAAAACAAAAACTTAAAAAGATTTAGAGATAAAAATATATCTTTGATTTGGAAAACAGGTTAATTAAAGAGAAATGGAAATGATTGTTAATTAGTTAAATGTAAACCAGCCTTGGGCATTTAAATGTAAAAACATCGGTCAGAGAGGAAAACAATAGAAACTTTTAGCAAATGAAATAAATCCATTGGGAAATCGGACCTCAACGAAAAGGATCATCGCATCGATGACGTAATGTAAATTTAATCCTTCACATTAATATAAAAAGGACAAATTTGGAAATTATTAATTAGTGAAAAGTTATTGATGATTATTACGATGTAACAGCTAGATGTTAGTGCTGAGGGGATTGAAAAAGATGCACAGCTTCAATCCCTTCAGTTCTGCTAAGAAAGGAAGAAAAATGAACCATCGTTTCTACATTGAGGACCAACTACCCTAAAAAATCTCCGGATGGATAAATAAATCGGCCAACAGGATACCAATCTTTGGACGACGTGGGAATTCACGTTCAATTGGCAAGGAATATATGAAGATGAACTATTTAAATAACCGTAAGAACTTTAAAATTTATGAACAGTAAATTAAAAACTTTCCAGATTTAAATAATTGCAATATTATTCTATCTGACCGATATTATTTATTAATTAGTTTTAATTTTATTTAATGTATTTATTTTGTAAAATCATTTCCATTTATTTATTTTTTTTTTGTTCTTTAAATTTTATTATGATTTTTGTTTTCCATTAAATTAATTATAAAAATGTTAAACTTAAGTCGGGCGTGAATGGCTATATAGATTTGTAAAGTTATATTAGGGGAGGGTAATCTTAGGTTATTTATGTCGTTGTTAGATTGGGTCAATGGATTGGATATATTGATGTAGTTAGTAGATGTAATCGGAGATTCGCTACAGGCAGAATCATTTATATATACGCCGCACTCACCCGTTTGCCTATGGAAGGAATTATAAGACGGAGAACGCAGTTCCTTTCTATGGAGTTTTTTTTTTATTGTTGTTCTCGTTAGATAGATGTAATATTCCTATCTGATTGAGAGTCAATGTCTGTTCTTAATTCTTTTGGTGCTGCCGTATTTCGTATTACATTGAATACATCGATGTATCAGATGGATTGATGCCAGTTTGACTGCGAATTTTAGCCTAAGATTAAATAGGGATAGAATATTTTAATTTCAATGCAAATCTATGTAGTATTCAGACTCGATTCTAAATAAAAATGCATTAAATTTAAGTTGTTTATAGACGCATGCATGGATTGTTTATCGGTTAACTATGTTTTGCGTTTTCATATTTGATCAAAATATATAGACATTCGATAAATAATGATACCTTACAGTGAGTATCTAAAATGTATTTATTCGGATGTCTTTTAAGTTATTGGTGACTATGCAGGTATACTATTGGGTTACATATAAATTTCCCTCCGCAATTGTCAGTAATCAATAATTTTATATTTTGATCGCTTATGTTTACTTTGGAATGTTTTTAACCGTGTAATCTATGTAACCGATCTATAGCAACTTATTATAACAAGCTTTTATAATCCCATCTGTGCGAACTTAATTAAAATGTAAACTTATAATATAATAGAAATTTAAATGTAAATTAAAGTCAAAAATCAAAGTTAAAAATAATGTTAAATGTTAAAATGTAAAACTAATACTAAAATAATTTTAAATCTTATATATATGTGCATAAATAAATGTTTGTATGCTAATTACTGGCAGTGGCTTATTTTATTTATTTTTTAATGTTGAAATCTAATTAGATAAGATATGATATTATTAAATCTCTGCTACTCCCTGAGCTAGTGACATGGGCTAACAACCGGAACCAAAATATTTAAAAAAAATTTTTTTTTTGACTTACGTATCTGCCTACTTTATAAATTTTTCTAGGTTCAAATGCCTAGATGGCGCCCTGTAGTGCAGATGACGTTAAGTCACTTTCTCCGGATCGTTACAATGGCGCCCAACGTGGGGCCGATCTTTAATAAACCACGTATACCCTGAGCAAATTTTGTCAAAATGAAATGTTTTATCTGTTTACATAAGTCGTATATTTTAAATCTTATAAAAGCACTGCCAGAAAGAAATTGCGCATATATATTAAACACGAGAAAGTATAAATAATTTTAAAACTAATTTTTGTTAAAAAAAAAAAAAGTCAAAATGTTGCGATTGATATGTTTTTTTTTGTTGATATATATTATGCTTTTAGGTGTATAGGTGCGCACAGCCACGTAAGTTTATGATTGAAATGTGGTGCCTTACGATGAGTACCTTTGGGAATTACTTCAGTGTAACTCTATGTATGCATTTCAATCAGTCATAAATAAGTTGGTGGTGTCTATAATTGTGCTGCAAATATACACATTTAAACCCATTATTTCTTAAAACATATTTATCTCAATGCAACCTTATTTAAATAAATAATTTATAAAATTTGCTTGTCATGCCGTGTGTAAAAATAAAATGGATAAAAAAAAAGTTAGAACTCTGGTCGGGAGGAGGTGAATGTAAATGGTCGTTACAATATATATATATATATCAGTTGTATAGAATAGAATAGATAGCTAGAGGGAGCTTGAAATTCCAAATTCAAATCTATATAAATAATGAAGCAAAATAGTAGTTGACCTTATAAAATTTCAATATCAGCACGTTTTAAATCTTATAAAAATAACTCGAGTTGGTTTTATTATATATATATGAATAAATAAAATAATGCATAAAGCTAAATGAAACTCAAATATAGTTATAGAATACAACTAATATTATTGTTTCAATAGCTCTGCCTGTGTTTGTAATCACAGGTAGAACTGTTAAAATAGTTTCATTGGTTGAATTCTATTAACACACGCATGTATATATATATATATATATGCTGATCTGAAGATTTTCATGGGTTGCATATATAAAAGGTATATTTTGTGGGTTCATCCATGTTAAAAAATTTAAATATTAATATATCGATGTTTTGACTTGGTCACACAAGTCATCCACTGGGTGTCCCAGTGGATGACTTGTGTGATCAAGTCAAAACATCGGTATATTAATATTTAAATTTTTTAACATGGATAAACCTACAAAATGTCTTATATATATATATATATAACATTCCATAATAGTGTGTAAATAATAAATAATAAGTGACTAAACAATTTTAAGAACTGTAAAACAAGAATTTTTATGCAGAGAATCTTTATCATATTTGGCTTAGCCTGGCTTAACAAAATTTTAAATTGTAACCCATACTATATAATTTATTTGTATTTTGGTATTGGACAATTTATATCATTTAATATGTTTGTTGAAGGTCTTTAGAACAATTTAATTTTATTTAAAAATTCCAAATACATTGAACTGTAATGAATATCACAGCAAACATGTTAGTATATGCACCAACTGTTAGTAATATCACAGCAAACAAGTTAGTATATGCACCGACTGTTAGTAATATCACAGCAAACAGATTAGTATATGCACAATGTTATTGTTCTCCCAAGGTGCTGCTCACATGACCGATGACGGTCCTAGCATGGGATTCAAACCTGGATCCTTAGATTTTTGATTATTGAATTGTAAGATAATGCTCTAACCAACTGAGCCATCCTGCCAAAGGCAACAATCAGTAGAAATTTCATATACTTATCTATGAGGTTCCTCCTGATTTCTCCACTTTTTCCTAAGAGCAATGTTGTTTCGTGGTTTCTATATATCATGTATAGTCACACTAGGTTGCCTTATGGTATTTTTTGCCATTGTCATACAAGCAGCTTTTTAAAATTTTTTTCTTTGTACCTTTTCTTCTCTATCCAATATTTTTGTATTTTCCCAATCAGACATATGTTCATTGTTACATACATAGTCTGCTACCTTAGAAACATCTGTTTTCTCTTTTCTAATCATCAGCTTATGTTCTGCAAGCACTTTTCAATGGGATGGCTGGTCTCACCAATATATGTTCTTCCACATTCACATGGTATTTCATAGATGCTATTTTTTTCTTTTCATCATTTCAAGTTTTTTTGTAGATGTTAGAATTCCTCATAGTGTGGTATAGCTCTGGAAAGCTGGTCTGATGTTGTATTGATTACAGATTTTCCTTAATTTGTCTGCTATTTTTGGAATGTATGGGTACACTACAGTATCAATAATTATATTTTCTCTTCAAAAAGTATATAAAACTTATTTCTATAGCATTGTTTCCATAAATTATTATACAATATACTTGTCATATTACTTATTAATCTTGGTCAAGACTATTTTACTGTTATATAAAAATAATGCATACTTTACTTTTAAACGGCAAATAGCTTTCCTGTTAAGGTTCCTGTACAATGTCTGAAATAATAATTTATCTACTGGAATAGTCCTCCTTGTCAATATTATTAATATTATATTCTGAAATTATCATATCTATTTTTAAAATTTCCATTAAATACATTTTAATTATTGGCATTTCCATACTTTTACTGCAAAGTTATATTAAGTTTCTGATGAATATTTTTGGTAAAAAGACTTTAAAAATTAGCAATGCATATTAAAATGAAGTTATTAAAATATATTTATTTTACACTCTCTTTGCAAATACTTTAAAATAAATGTCCTATTAGCTTTCCAAATAAATTGTACAAGAGCACTAAAAATTGACTTAAATAATAAAAATTTAAAATTACTATCACCTCAATAGCTACTGACACTGATCACTAATACATTTGATCACCCCAATGCATTTTTAATCACCCCAGATACCCCCTGTTCAATGGTATTTATATCCTAGAAAATACCTCATCCTATTGGTTGATTCTTACTTTTCATTTGATTCTGAATTTGCATAATGTTACAGTTTTACAAAATTAAATTTTAAAATAAAAAATATGACGTATTATAACTTTAAAAGATTATTTAAAATTATTAATCCGAAATCAATTATTATTTTACTAAATTGATTAAACATTTAAAATGCCTTTTTTAAAATAATATTTAATAATTTATCCCACCTTTAATATTTAATTTATCTATTTTATTTTAAAACAAAATATTTAACTTTTTATTAGCTGTATTCATCTTTATTACATTACTTAAAACATTTTATAATGACTAACTTAATATATGCTTTTATGATAGGTAATAAATACATCCAATTCTATAATGCAATTTTAAAATATTTTGAACTTTACTAATGTAAATACAAGTAAGAATGTGTATATAAACATATATTATACAAGTCACATGACTAATATAACTAAGACAGACAGTATCTGATTTTCTGTCTGTGAATAAAAAATTGCAACACTTGTTGTATTAAATAAAATAATACAATTATACAAAATTTAGAAGAATAATTTGGAAAATATAGAATTAAATATAACTTTCACTACAATAAAACTTACTTTTAAAATATATAATATTAATTATAATTATTAAATATAATTTATAAATTTACATATAACATTTATTTAACTATAAGTTTAAGATTATTAAAATTGAACTTTTTAAACACACTTTTAAATATTTATAGCTGTATTATTCATTATGGCCAGCTTTTCCAACCATATTTAATAATATTTTTAGCTTTCCTTAACTGTTCTTAAGTGATTTATCATAATATTATGCATTACATATTTTATTTAGCCTCAAATTGTACTTTTAAGATATTATTAATAGAACATAACTAACACATCAAGAGAACATATTCTAAATTTAATTTTTTTTTAATAATTTGCTGTTATGAGCTGATTCTAGCCGATAGAAAAGGGCACAATATATATATATATTATAACAGTCAGGAATGATGAAGAAATATCCAGTCTTACCGCATCTGTTGACAGAGTGCCACTAGGTTACTTTGAACCTAGAAAATTTATAAAGTCGACAGATACGTGCTGTTAAGACCGCGACCGCCAGCCCAAGTCACTAGCTCAAGTAGATTCAGAAACTTAAAATATATTTTTATTAATAAAGAATAAAAAAAACAAGTACTGAGTATTAATACTACAAAAAAAAGATTTTATTTATGTATATAATTAATAATGCACAAACTTTTAAAAAATAATTTTTATAACACAGGAAGAAATTTCTTTTATTCTGTTTCATTATTACATTATTTGTTTTTAACTTTTAATTTTAGAAATGTTGAGTATAGATGAGCTACCCAGACCATGCACCTAAACGACTTTCAAACAATTGATTCCGGGCTAAAAGTCCGCAGCCACACCAATGCTCGCTTCCAGATATATATGAGCAACCAATGCAATATGAACATGTTAGCATAGAATCACACGACAGGAATGTGCATCTGAACATGATATTATTGGAGAAAACATGAGCTTCAACCAGTATAGGAATGTGCTTCTATCTGGTGAAGGAATCATGTATGTAATAATAAGAGAAAAATGCTGCATATGGATGAGAGAGCGGTCTTATCTTGCCGACTTATCTTCTCAATTCATAGAACTGGAATGGGTCAATGGTGCAGGAAATACCTCTGTGTCCATTTCAATGATATGAATACCTCTCTTTAGGGTCATGCAGTCAGTTGGACTCATAGCCCTAGGTGCTAACACACTTCACATTACATTGATATAAACGTCCATATATCTCTCCACCAGCATTGACACAACTACGAAACAAATAGTCTGAAATCAAAACCCTCTTTAAAAGCAACATATTTAAACTAGTCTAGCATCTATTTACACTCAACTAACATTTAAATAATTTTATTAATTTAATTCAAAACAAAAATCTTTAGTTTAATTAAGGTTTTAAAATCATTTTTAAGATAACATTTATATTTTAACTTTTTTTTTTCACAAATACTATTTTAACCTATTTTTAAAATTTATTAATGCACAAATAATGATGTGTTTCTATTTTTAAATGTAAGTTTGCAATCGCAAACCCCTACCCTATTACAAACAGATCTTTTTAGCATGAATAAACAAAAATAAAATACAATACATTTTGAAGAGATTACGTTTTAACTTTAGATCACAGTTTTAAAATTGCAAAGTTTATAAAAGATACAGAAAGTTCAGGTTTATTCAGGAAAGAAAGTTTATAGTTCATTTTTTTAGACACAAATAAAATCCGAAAGATTTTAAGCTTAAGAGAGTTTATATTTAAGTGGATCATTTATCAATTTATACCTCTTTTTTGTCCTGTGATTATTCCTTTGCAATGAAGATCTAATTTATGCAAGGGCCCTTTTCTTGTGGACGATGACGATTTATGAATCTTTGTGAAGACGGTTCCAGTGGTTCGATCCTGGGATCCGTGAATAGGAAAGCTACCTTTGGCCAGCCATACCAAAGGAAGCCCGTTAACGCTGACTACATTCTTAGTGACGGTGACAATAGGTTTTTAAAAAAAATTCTGCTTTCAACAAAAACAATTGAATTTAAAATTTTTATTTTCTGATTCTCTCCAACTAACTAATTATTCCCTTTGGATTTTTCTTTTTATAGTCGTCGGGCACCTTATCTCTGGAATGCATGGATTTGTCAAACATATTTCATTATTTATATTTTATTGGTTAATTCAGTTTGTGGCCAAGTAGATTTTGGGTTTATGGCTAAGTAAATTTTTCCACTGAGGTCTGTGTCTCTATCTCTGTGTGGGAACTCTTATCTATTTTGTAATCATTTCTTTAATTGTCATTTTGCCTTAAGGATCTGTTTGTAATTTTTATATTTGAAAATTAAAAAAAATTTCACTATTATTAAAAAAAATGGTTTTTTATTATATATTTTCTTTAAAGATTAGAATCTTTGCTTCGATTCTATAATTTAATTACTTTTTTAAAGCTTATTTTAATATTTAAATCAATCTAACATATTAATAAATTAATAATTCGTTATTTGTGCATTTTGAGAGTTCGTTTTTAATTCTGTATTAGATAAAAAAGTTACTATTAAAATTTGAATGTAACGCATATATATATATATATATATATATATATATATATGCGTACATTCATATTTCTATCTCTATATATATATATATAGAGAGAGAGAGAGAGAGAGAGAGAGAGAGAAAGAGGGAGAGAGAGATTTAGACATTTAATAGTGTTTAAACTGATAATAGTCCTCCTGATGTGTATACTAAAGTGTGTACTTCTTGTCCAATAGTTGGTTTCTTTATCTGTTCTAGGACTCCAGATCAACATTTAACTATTGAATATCAGTCTATTCACTGGAAAAGAAAATGGGAGTATCTGCTATCTTATGAACTTTCTTTGCATATATAGAATAATTTACAAAAAATGTGTGGTTGTCTTTTACTTATAATTAAAAATATTAATAAATAAATAAATAGAAATCAACTTATATATATATGTAAACAGTTGAGTAGGTGCCTGTGAGTAATAATTACAGATATTAGAATAAGAAATGGAAAAAAAAAATGTAATTTCAGTAACTTATCTTTATAAAGGATTTGAATTCTGACTTTCACAGGACCCTCAACTCTCCATGCCATTTCATATTGCTGACATACCTGACCACACAAATGTTGAAAATATAAATAATCACCAATATATGTATTTCATGCTGACAGGACCCTCAACTCTCCATGCCATCTAATATTGCTGACATACCTGATCACACACATGTTGAAAGTATAAATAATCACCAATATTCGTATTTCATGCTAAACCAGCAGTTATCAGTTGGTCCCTATTACTATATCCACACATATGTACAATCAGTGCTCAGCTTAATTATGTCTTGTTTGTATTTGTATATTAGCGTATCTTTCTTTATTTTCGTTTCGTTGTTATTTTTTTCCAATTGGCAATATTTTTACATTATTATAATTGAAATTAAAACTAGAAATGCATGACTTATTGTGGTCGTAAAAACGGACGCTGAAACATTATTATTTAAATTGCAAAGTAAATAATAATGTTTCAGCTATATCTTAATATAAAGCTGAGCACTGATTGTGTATATGTGTGGAGATAATCTGAACCAACTGATGATTGCTGGTAAGCATGAAATACATGTATTGGTGTGTGATCAGATGGGTCAGCAATATGAGATGTCATGGAAGTTTTGGTCGTGAGAGAGACTGAGTTCGAATCCCTTATATATTACAGTATATATGTGCAGGTGTGTGTAATCCTGTAAGTGTTTAAATTACATATTGAAACATAGTGTGTTAAAGGTCTGACCATTCTTTCCATATATATGTAAATGGATTATTCTCCAGAACATGAGGAGTCAGAATGAAAAACATCAATAGGATGACAACCGTTGCACTAACGTGGGCTTTGAACGTTCAGTCATCATATTTTTAATGAAATGGATAGCTGAAGAGTTGTGGATTGGAATAATTTGAAGCCTATCCATCAAAGTATGAAGATTAGCTATTTTAATATAAAGCTGAGCACTGATTGTATATATGTGCGGAGTTAGTAATCTGGACCAACTGATGATTGCTGGTTTACCATTGAATACGTATATTGGTGATTATTTATCTTTTCAACATGTGTGCGATCAAGTGGGTTAGCGATATTAGATGGCATAAAGAGTTGAGAGCCATGTGAAAGTCTCAGTTCGAATTCTTTATATATTACAGAATATATATGCAGGTGTTTATAAGCATATACAGTGTATTAAATAATTTATCTTTATATAATTTAATGCACAAATCAACGCGTAAGAGCAGAGTTTCTTAAAGTTAAATTTCAAATTTATTATAAAAATTAACACATTAAAGGCTTAAACCTGCATTTATATAAGTAATATATGTGGTATTCGAACTCAGACTTTCATACGACCCATTACTCTCAGTGCCATCTTATATTTCTGACCTACCTGATCACACACATGTTGAAATAATAAATTATCACCAATAACGTATTTCGTGCTAAACCTGCACTCATCAGTTGGTCCAGATTACCTATTCACACATATATACAATCAGTGCTCAGCTTTATAATAAGATAGCCAATCCTCATAATTTAATGGACAGGCTTCAAACTACTCCAACCCATTTCTTAGATTTACATGTATGGTTCAATTAATTTACATGTATTTGCATATAGCAATCTGGTTATGCTTACCCTTTATTGCCCATGATTATGAGAGCTAAGTTCTCTCGAAAGCACTCGGGCACTGATTATCATGTATTTATAATTTCCGTTAATTTTATTAATAAATTGGAATTTAATTTTAAGAATCTCTGCTGTTGTGCATTGATTTGTGCAGTAAAATTTATATATATATAGTAGGCAGAAGAGTATAAAATAATTTCTTTTTATAACTTATCTTTAGAAGAGGTAATATAATTATTTAAGCTGAGCTCAATATGTCATGGTTTGACATTACAATGTGGCTATCCCAGTTGATTAATAAAACATAATACTTATTAATCAATGCCCTTTAGTTATATACATTTGTACTTATAATATACATTACAATTGAATGAAAAAGTTGCCACTTTATAAGTTTTGATTGTAAATAACAAAATTAATATTTCTACTGTAAGAATATGTGTACATTTCAGAATAGTGTTTTATATGTATATATTTTAATAGAAATGTACGGTGAAATCGATAGTAATTTGCTATTAAATAAAACATTCATTAATTTCTTAATTTATAAAAAAATAAAGAAAATAAAAAAGTATTTCAGATAGCATAGAAGAAAAAAGCTTATTGTTAAGAGAAAGCCTTCGAATCTTTATCTATGATTTTCCTCATCCGCAGATCAGTTTTGAGCTATGGCTCTCTTTAGTCAGCAGCTAGCACACCATTTCAAAAATACCCCATCTAAACAAGCATTTATCTAATACTTAACTATTAAAAAGAAGATCTGAAACTCTCCAACTAAAACAGCTATATAAACCTGAATTAAATTCAGTTTCTCAACATATTAGTAATCTTAGCAATTTAATATAGCCAAAAGTTCAACAGTTAAAATTATAATAGTAATAAAATCAAGTGATAAATCACATGACCTATATAGCTTGTAATTACTAATATGTAATAAAAAGCCAATATTTCTAAACAAACTTATTTTATTATTATTTTTTTTATATTTATTATTTTTATGATAAATTCTATAAGAGAAAGAATTCTGCGATTGTCCCCATCTCCAGACCAATTTTGAGTTATGGCTCTCTTCAGTGAGAACATCAGATTCAAAAATACCAACTCTAACCAAACATTTATCTATCTTCTTCTTAATAGTTGAGTATTAGATAAATGCTTGGTTAGAGTTGGTATTTTTGAATCTGATAAACTCACTGAAGAGAGCCAGCTCAAAATTGGTCTGGAGATGGGGAGAATCATAGATAAAGATTTGAATGCTTTCTTTTATAGCATTTATCATAAAAAAATAAATAAAAAATAATAAAATAAGCTTGTTTAAAAATATTTGCTCTTTATATATATATATATATATATAATAATTCTAATATATTCACGGATAAGGATAAATAATAATTTCATATTATTGTTTTCGGGATATTCCGTATAGTAAAATAGCTAAATTTCTGTCGTTTCAGTACAATAACAAGTATCTTCCTAAGAGCTTCCTCGTTGTCAAATCATAGGAAAACGTGTGTGAGATTTAAAATCGTTTTTATCTTTTTTTTTTCTCCTCATATTTAAATTCTACTGGTTGAGAAGTTTTAAAATTTATTATGTCTTCCAATATCTTCTTCCAAATGTTGTTAATCTTCTTTAATTAAAATCTTTCATTTATGCTTTTTGGCCTTTTAAACATTTCTATAGCTTCTCTTAGCAATCTGGTCATATTGTGCAACTTTTGCTAGAATATTTGTTTTATCAAAATTTGATCAGTTAATTTTATATGAGAATAAATAGCTGATGAATTGGATTTTTCTCTGACTGCCAGAATGTGTTCTTCTATGTGAATAGACTCTACATGGAATTTCATGTACACCATGACACTTCAAAGAAATGTTATCTTTAGCAAGTGGAAATATTTCATTAATTTTTTTAAAAGTAAGTGTAAACTATGTGAATATTAATATTATTAAGAATGTTTCCAATTTTATCAGTTACTCCTTTTATGTATATGGCAAAATTGTCTTAATTTCTGATGTATGAAACTATTTTTTCTTTTTATGGATATAAGCCCTATTAATAATGCTGTACTTAAAATCATTATCAAGAAGCAGCTTTTAGTAGTAGAAATGTCCTGGAGAAAATGGCTATCATCAGAAAGTGACCATTTTTGAGCTATGGCTCTCATCAGTGAGGAGCTAGGACATTAGATTCAAAATATTAACTCAAGCCAATCATTTATCTAATTCTTAAATATTAAGAAAAATATCCAAATTTTCAGACACCTACATGTCTTCAAACTCAGCTCTTTAACCAAAGAAACTATATGAGCTGAGTTGAAAGACATATAGGTGTCTAAAGATTTGGATCTTTTTCTTAATATTTAAGAATTAGATAAATGCTTGGCTTGAGTTAATATTTTGAATCTAATGTCTTAGCTCCTCACTGATGAGAGCCATAGCTCGAAACCAGTCTGGGAATGGGGACCATCATAGATAAAGGCTTCAGGTATTTTCTTTTGTAGCATTTATCATAAAAAATAAAATGAATAAACTTGTTTAGAGCTATTAGCAGGCTCTTTATATATTACATATTGGTAATACAAGCTATATAGGTCATGTGAAATATGACTGATTTATATATATATATATATATATATATATATATATATATATATATATATATATATATATATATATATATATATATATATATATATATATATATATATATAGTAATGGGATGGGAAGGGTGTGAGTGGTAGGATGTTTGAAGTGGGTGATGGCAAATCATCATCACTGCCAGTCCATTTAAAATGAAATATTTATAAAAGTATATATAAGTAAGATAGTATTTTATAAGAGTATGAGTTTAAGAGATCTTTGAGAGATCATTGGGAGATCAGCCAGCTAACTCATAAGAGCACCTAAAAGCATAATTACAAATTCAACTAGCATTATCAATAAGTCAAAATAAGTATAATTCAAGAGAAATAACCTTCCATCATCATCTTGCTGGGAATAAATAAATCAGTGTAATAAATCAGAATAAAATCAACAGTCAACATTGTGACTGGATTGGAAATGGGTCTTCTGTAGACCAGGCTAACTATTGAGCCTTTGCCAGCTTGGGCAATTATTTAAACATAACTTGGATGCACCATTAAGTGCCCATCCATTAAAATACACAATAATCAGAAATCGAACAATAATGCTGGGACATTAAAACATGCTGATCACCATCAATGGTCGGGTCACTTGTACTGGCCAACTATAAAGTTAAATTTTTAATAAGACTAAAGTAAAATAAAAAATAATAGTGTGTGGGATTTAAAGAGTATCCTCTTTTGCACCAACCAGGATGATGATTGATCATCTCTGGATGCCCCAGAGCACTAAATACACATCCTCATTTATATATTCATCCCATGCTCGAATCTAGTCCAGAGAACACAAAGCTCTATTACTGTATTCTAACAAGAGATGATGGAATACAATTTTAACAATTAAATACAAGTTTATTAATAACAAAAAAAATGATTAAGGTCTTATAAGGGTTCTGATTTTGAAAAGTATACATTGAGTTACATGATTAATAAATTAGGTTTACTTAAAACCCATTCAGTACATAGGCATGTGACTTGATACAAAATAAACATGTTTGAATTAACATTCAATTTAGAAAAAATGATCATAATTTTACACATAAGTGTCTATCTGACATGCATTGTTATTTACAATACAATTGATATATATATATATATATATATATATATATATATATATATATATATATATATATATATATATATATATATATATATATATATATATATATATATATATATGCATACATATGTGCGTGAATTTTCTGATTTTGATTATAATACAAAATTTCAAATGATCACATTAAGATTTAAATAATTACTATTCAACATTTAAATTGTTACATTGATTTACATATGTGTATAAAATATATTCAAATTATTACTATGGTTTACATATATATGGGCACAGACACATGATTCATAACATGCAAATAATATTAAAAAAATGAATTGACATTTAATATAAAAAAATTAAAAATTTACATATATGAGTGTGCTGTACACTGACTTTTATCTATTTCAACTTTTTACAATAATATTATAATTTTCTAATACATAGATTTCCTACCTGTACGTGTGTATAAACACAATATAGATACAATTAAAAATTAGTTTCAATTTATAAGTACTCAAAAGTATAGTCAATTTTTTGACAGGTATTTGTTGATTAATTATCAACATTTTTAAATTAAATTATCGAATCTTCGATTCTTTACTTTTTTTATTTAAATATAAATTTTTCAAAATAATGTCCAAGAGGATTATTGTTCAAAAACGTCGCTTTTGCCTTTTAAACGAGATGGTCAATAAATTATTCTTGACTCTTAATTATAATTCAAGCAAAATTACTTTATATTCTTTTAAAATACAGAGGTTTTTAACCAACTTACAATAAGATTGTTCTATATATGTCTCTTTTTATATTACTTATTTTAAAATAACTCACCTGCTATATATATGTTTATCCATGCTTTTCTGCATATATCTGATGCAGCATATGTGCAATTAACTCTTCAGCAAGCTGAAAGATTTTTTTCTTGGTGAGTTTGGTTTTACTGATTGTCATCATCAGGTAAAAATATAATCCATGTATAATGTTGTTCCACAGTTGGCATCCTGTCAGTGTAGAACTGTTCCAGGCAAGCAGCTGTCCTTTCCATGTTTAAGGCTATGAATTACAGCACAAAGAAGTGGGTCATTTTTTCCATGTGAATTCAAACTCTTGCTAAGGAAAACAGTCTATTATCTTGCCTTCAACTACATCAGTTTATGGTAGCTATTCTGTAAATTTTCTGGTCAGCTAAAACCAACTGCTGCATTTTTATCAAGTTGCAGTAAAATATTGAAACCAATTTTCAGCTGTACGTTTTTACAAAAAATATTATCCAGACTGGCTGATATTTTTTATCAGCTCTTTTTATAAAATCATCTGAGTGTTATAACAACACCTTGATTAAAAACAGAATATTATTTTTATCTCTCTATTGCTTGGAATCTATATATATATGTTTTTTACTTAGGGGATTTTTAATAGAAAAAAAAAATTGTTTAATTAATTAAAAAATTCCAAAAATAAGTATGGTATTTTTACATTTCAAAATCAGAATAATAATAATAATAATAATAATAATAATAATAATAATAATAATAATAATAATAATAATAATAATAATACAATATTTATATTTATTCAGACCTTTTAAAAGTGTAATTTATAAAACAATATTTTAAATCA
This sequence comes from Epiperipatus broadwayi, assembly GCA_028023455.1. NCBI lineage: Eukaryota > Metazoa > Onychophora > Udeonychophora > Euonychophora > Peripatidae > Epiperipatus > Epiperipatus broadwayi. Next base: position 1,516,566 of record JAQFVV010000162.1, read on the forward strand.
GAGTTATTATTTATTTATTTCTCTTTCAGTAAATGTAAGAAATATCTACTATAATTTTTGTCTATGTTTATTTCTACTTTTATTATATATATATATATATATATATATAATATAAGTATATATATATATATATATATATGCACATACCCTATATTAGTGTATGCTATGTAAGCCAACTGGTTACATTGCCCTGGCCTGAGAGAAAAGGAAAATAGAAATGAAACACCTGTCTAACAATATTTTAATTACATGCATAATCAAAACAAAGTTCATATCTAAAACTATGTACTAATCAATTTTTTTAAAGATCTGACAGTTAACAGAATGAATAGTGATTTGCAATCTTGAGATAGTTAAAAAATTCAGCCATTGTACTGTAAGTACACAATGCACCATGACACCAAGAGTTCTACCTCAAATTAGACACTATAAGCTACTACAACCCATGATAAAGATAATGCAAAATCATTGCAAAGCCCTCTTTCATGGAGGGTCTGGAAAATACAAAACTACGCCCTGCTTCTATTGAGTCTTATGGGCTGGGAAATACAAACTATGCCTTGCTCCTTTTCTTTGGAGATTTAGAGGCTGGAATCATAGCAGGACTATGTTAACTGCCTTATGACAAACACTATAAAATACAAAAAATAGGTTGTAGCAAATAGTGAAGATACAACACTATCAGAGCTACATGAAAACACTGCATTCTCAAGCCAATGACAAAAATCTCCATCCATCATCAAAACTGAAAATACAGCTAAACAAACTTCAACAATTAAACACTAAATCCAAACACCAAAATCATCAAATTTCTATTTAACTCTAAACATGAACCTCTCAAAACATATATGAAAATTAATATTTTATAATCATCACCAATACTCTTGTCACATATTTCACAGTAATTTTTAAAATTAATTCTGCAAAAAAATGCATATTTTTTTCTTTCTCAGTCATGGTTTGAGATCAAGTTAATAATTTTGAAGTGATGATCACCAGTATGTGATCATCATCAGCCGTACATTGGCAGCCATCTATAATGATTGCCACAGTACATGATCATCACCTACCCTAAGATAGGTAACCATTTGTAACAGGATGGGGTGAGTAGTAAGTGGAAAGAAACCGGGTTGAAATGGGGTGATGGAATATTATCATCAACCCCAAGTCAATACAAAATGAAATATTTACAAAATATAATAATAATATAATATTTTATAAGAGTATGAGTTCAAGTGCTCTTTGAGAGATCATTGGGAGATCAGCCAGCTAATTCATAAGAGCAACTAAAAGCATAATTATAAATTCAACTAACATTATCAATAAATGAAAATAAGTATAATTCAAGAGAAATAACCATCCATCATCATCATTGATGGGAATAAATAAATCAGTACAATAAATCAAAATAAAATCAACAGTCAACATTGTAACTGGATTGGAAATGGGTCTTATGTAGACCAGGCTAACTATTGAGCATTTGACAGTTTGACAATTATTTAAACATAACTTGGATTCACCATTTAAGTGCCCATTCATTAAAATACACAATAATCAGAAATCAAACAATAATCATGGGACATTAAAATATGCTGATCATCATCAATGGTCGGGCCACTTGTACTGGCGAGCTATAAATTTAAATTTTTAATAAGACTAAAGTAAAATAAAAAATAATAGTGCATGGGCTTTAAATAGTATCCTCTTTTATGCCAACCAGGATGATGATTGATCATCTCTGGATGCCCCAAAGCACTAAATACACATCCTCATTTATATATTCATCCCATGCTCTAATCTAGCCCAGAGAACACAAAGATCTATTACTGTATTTCAACAAGAGATGATGGAATACAATTTTAACAATTAAATACAAGTTTCTTAATAACAAAAACAAATAAATGATTAAGGTCTTATAAGGGTTCTGATTTTGAAAAGTATACATTGAGTTACATGATTAATAAATTAGGTTTACTTAAAACCCATTCAGTACATAGGCATGTGACTTGATACAAATTAAACATGTTTGAATTAACATTTAATGTAGAAAAATGATCAAAATTTTACACATGCATTGTTATTTACAATACAATTGACATATATACGCACACATATGTGCGTGAATTTTCTGATTTTGATTATAATACAAAATTTCAAATGATCACATTAAGATTTAAATAATTACTATTCAACATTTAAATTGTTACATTGATTTACATACATGTATAAAATATATTCAAATTATTACTATGGTTTACATATATATGGGCACAGACTCACAATTCATAACATGCAATTAATATTAAAAATGAATTGACATTTAATAAAAAATAAATAAAAATTTATATATATGAGTGTGCTGTACACTGACTTTTATCTATGTCAACTTTTTACAATAATATTATAATTTTCTAATTCATAAATTTCCTACCTATACGTGTGTATAAACAAAATATAGATACAATTTAAAATTAGTTTCAATTTATAAGTTTTCAAAAGTATAGTCAATTTTTTGACAGGTATTTGTTGATTAATTATCAATGTTTTTAAATTAAATTATGGAATCATCGATTCTTTACTTTTTTTTTTTAATATAAATTTTTCAAAATAATGTTTAAGAGAATTATTGTTCAAAAACGTCTCTTTTGCTTTTAAAATGAGATGGTCAATGAATTATTCTTGACTCTTAATTATATTTCAAGCAAAATTACTTTATATTCTTTTAAAATACAGAGATTTTTAACCAACTTAAAACAAGATTGTTCTATATATGTCTCTTTTTATATTACTTATTTTAAAATAACTCACCAGCTATATATACGTTTATCCATGCTTTTCTGCATATATCTGACGCAGCATACACACAATTATCTCTTCAGCAAGCTGGAAGATTTTTTTCTTGGTGAGTTTGGTTTTAGTGATTGTCAAAATATAATCCATGTACAATGTTGGTCCACAGTTGGCCTCCCATCTGTGTAAAACTGTTACAGGCAAGCAGCTGTCCTTTCCATGTTTAAGGCTATGAATTATAGCACAATGAAGTGGGTCATTTTCTCCATGTGAATTCAAACTCTTGCTAAGGAAAACAGTATATTATCTTGCCTTCCACTACATCAGTTTATGGTAGCTATTTTGCAAATTCTCTGGTCAGCAAAAACCAACTGCTGCATTTTATCAAGTTGCAGTAGAAATATTGAGACCAATTTTCAGCTGACCGTTCTTACAAAAATTATTATCCAGACTGTCTGATATATTTTATAAGCTCTTTTTATAAAATCATCTGAGGTATTATAACAACACAATGATTAAAAACAGAAATTTATTTTTATCTCTCTAATCCCTTGGAATCTATATACATGTTTTTTTACTTATGGGATTTTTAATAGATAAAAAAATTGTTTAATTAATTAAAAAATTCTAAAAATAAGTATGGTATTTTTACATTTCAAAATCATAATAATAATAATAATAATAATAATAATAATAATAATAATAATAATAATAATAATAATAATAATAATAATAATAATAATAATAATAATAATAATAATAATAATAATAATAATAATAATAATAATAATAATAATAATAATACAATATTTATATTTATTCAGACTTTTTAAAAGTTTAATTTATAAATCAATATTTTAAATCAGAGTTATTATTTATTTATTTCTATTTCAGTAAATGTAGAAAATATTTACTATAATTTTTGTCTGTGTTTATTTCTACTTTTCCTTTATTTTACATATATATATATATATATATATATATATATATATATATATATATATATATATATATATATATATATATATATATATATATATGCACAAATACTATATTAGTGTATGCTATGTAAGCCAGCTGGTTACAATATATATATTGTAACTATTTAAATTAATATAAGATTTGTAACATTTAAATTAACATAGAAATACACCTCTCTCAGGTGTGTGGCATATTTCAATCCCTATTTGGCATGCCATTTGTAACTATAATTTGTAACTATTTTAATATGTCACATTTGTAACCATAATAAATATTTAGATAGAGGAAATTATTAATTATTAGATATATGCCTATCCAATCTGTACCATTTGTAACTATATTAATTCATCATAGCATAGATAAAGAAATTATAGAATCACTGTGCCACTTGAAAATATCAGCATTAAAGATTCTTGGTATTTATTTATATATTGGGGCAGTCATTTGAACAATAAAACATACTGGCCATTGTCATCAAATAAAAATAATATTAAATATAGCAACTGAATAAAAGTACCCACTGTGAAATTCCTGGAGTGCCTTATGCTTCTCTCCAATACTAGGTTCTTCTAACAAAGGATCCTTCCTATTCTTCTTTCCAAATATATAAGACCATTCATGGTCATATGCACACACTGGTGCTATTCATAACAACTTATAAAAATATATATATTCTATAAAACTAATATTATGAAATTGGAAAGGGATGATATCACTCTTTATTCAGTTTAGCTAAGTACATGTGTTTTCCCATGAGCGCCACTAGATTGTTTTCAATCTAGATAAGTATCTGTTTATAGTGTACTTGAGTTCAAACTCATTCAGTACATTTTTATTACACATGACTTGGATGACCAATGAAAAAAAATGACATTCTTACATTTTATCTATATTGATAAAATTACAAGATCCCAATATTACCAAAGTTTATACTATAGATCAAAGATTCTTATAGACATTGCTAGCTCATTAGCGTATATTGATGAACAGACATGTATAATCCTATTAATGGCTTCCAAACAAGCATGTGAAGACCCTTATTGATATTGATGGCCATTTAACTAGATTATTTATCACAATAAAGGTAATAATGATGATGATGATAATAATATCATAATAATAATGATAATAATAGTGATATCATAATAATGATTATAATAGTGATGATGATACCAGCCATGGCTTATTAATAAACTCACAACAATAAATTCATCTTTATAAACTTATAGGCATCTATTAAAATTATCCTATTTCATACTGGGATTTAATAATACTAGTAGTGATGGTTGATCATCATGAATCTCTTTGCATAATATTCAATTTTCTATAAACCCCTATTTACTAAAATATATTCATTACGCTAAACATTAAATTTAATGATTATAATTTATTAATGATGATTGATGGTGATCATAACTTTTATATAGTATTATTTGAAACATTTTTAACCAATAACATGATAACCATCTTTGATGAGGATGATCATAATTCATGGACACAACCCAATTTTAGCTTTTCCACTATTGAACTATAATTAATAAAATTTGGTTATTCTCAAGCATAATCCTTAAATACTTAAATATCAACATTCTAGTTTACCTATTATTTTGCAGACGCTTAATATTTGCAAGTGATTGCTCAATATATACGAATGGTAATACTTAATAACTGCGAGCAATGATGATGAATTAAAATGATAGAATTAAGACAAGAAAAAAACACAATATTCTTAATAATAACTCGGAAACCAATTAAGATATATAATTATATTTTATTAACACTACTACTATTTCTTTCCTTCTTTAAAGTCAAATCAACAATTAAATAAATGGCTTATTACCATATTAATTCAATACAAAAATTAATATAAAAAATTTATATAAGTATAAGCAAATAAATCTAACATATAGGTTTGTCATTTTTCTTGATATCTCAAAATAAGCTGACTTAAATCAATATTAGAAAAAAATTACATATTCTATAAATGCTTATTTAAGACTTTTCTTACTTATCATATCATAAAATAAATTTCAGGTGTAACTTGTATATGTTATTTCACTTCCATTCAAATGTAATGCCCTACTTTTTAATTTACCATTTTAAACTAATCATATATAACCTATTCTATGATGTGTTTGGATAAGCAGTTACACATGCACACATTCGGTAATGTTAACATATATGTTTAAAATGTATACCCACAAATTACATATATAAAATATTTTTCTTTTGCAACCTTATAGCAAAAGAAAATAAAATACATGATATTAATTTTTTAATATGCAACAAGATAAAATAAAAAACAACAACATTATAAATGCATATATCTATAGGTTGCTCATTATCACAACTGATGAACAATTTAAAAAAAAAAAACATTTCAACATTACAATATATATATAATATAAAAAAAATAATAATAAAAGACAATGAAAAATTTAAGTTTAAAGATTTAAACTATGTTTGTGCTATGTTGTGAGATATTGCAAATAACTATAGATAAACAAGTCTTTAATGTTGCTGTATCAAAAAAAAAATGCTTTGACCTGTAAATCAAGGTTTACTTTTAATAAGCAAGAATAAAATCGGTTAAAGAAAGTTCATATTTACCCGTTTACTTTTTACTTCTTATTAATGTCCTGAGTTTGAATTTTCAGACTGCTTTTCTTTGCTCAACAACAAAAAAAAAAGAAAGTTATTGCAGATACTTTTAAGATAATGCTGAATCAATTGACTTGCTTGTTTCTTCAATTCTATTATTATTCATTGTTGATTGGCTTCCTTCTACCTTTTTTAAAAAAAGTTATTATAAGTAGTTTTGAATAAGTAGGTACCGGTGGATTTGCTTGTCTCTCTCCTTTTAAAAAAATACTTGCTGTTGACACTTTAGATGGTTGAGGTAAACTAACAAAAATTTGATTCATGGCTTCAAACTTGGTTCTACATGGCTTTTATAAATTTTCTTTTCCTTCTATTTCCTCTTCTCCATTCATTCGAAGGTAATGAGCTTTTAATAAGCCAGGAACCAGAAAAGAAGCATTCTATATAGCTTGTGTGGTTGGCTTCAAACTCTATCATTTTGTTGGCTATTATTTGATATGTGACTTCATAGACAGATCAGCGATTTTAACTCATTCTGTATTAACCAGGAAGCAGAAAAAAATGGTTTAGCAATGCAGAGGCATAGTATTATGCATAGCCAAATATGTTAATATCATATTTATATAATTGTTAATAACTTCTATTAAATTCAATCTTGTTCCAATGTTTTCCTCTCTTCTTTAATATTGCTGGAAATTGTTTATATAGATGCACATCTTCGTCTATATTGACTTTATACCAGAGTCTTTTACTTCATTTCCTTTCTCAATTTTTAAAGAGTGAATAAAAAAATCAAATCGCTTACTTTTCTCCTTTTTCCTATTTTAACATTAATAACAAGGAAGGACCGACTGAGTTGAGTCTCAAAATAATAATCACTGAGTTACATCTCACTTTAATAATAATAATCTGAGTGACTGTCTCTCCAAAATATTCATATTGAGTCTCTAAAAAATAAAATCATACTGACTGATCAAAAAATAAAATCATACTGCCTGATCATCTCACAAAAAAAAATAATTAATGACTAAGTGATCATCTCTCTGAAAAAAATTAATGACCAAGTGATTAAAAAATTCTTTCAATCATTTATATCGCGAATTTCAACCAAAAAAAAAAAAACATCTGGAAACCTTATCTTAAAAAAAAATCAAAGCTTCACAAGTTTGACATCGGTCACAATCAATAAAGAATTAAAATTGATCGCCATCGTTATCTACATCAAAGCACCTCTTTTGTAAAAATAATCTTAAGACACAGACAACAACAAACCTGGAAACTATAGACTTCAGTAATAGGTGTAAAAGCATCTTTGTGTTTGTACAGATGTATTCATTCTTTCACACGTGTACATTTTTTTTTCTCCTAATCTAATAATCTCCATCGCCTTATTTTACACTTTTCTGATCTACTCTATTTTAATAAAACCAAAGTTAAATAATATGACCCTTTATTTAATAAAAATATATATAATAAATCATTACCAAATATTATTATCCTCTACATAATGGTTTATTCATTAACTATCTATAAAATTTATAATAATAAATACACATATATAAATCCTCATATATATAAAAGAAAAAAAAATTTTTTTTGATTAATTGAATAATATATATATATCTACATTTGCCTCACCCCCAAACAAAAAAAAAATTTTGAATATAAAAAAAATTGCTTAGGTCATGAGTGCGATTGGTTTTAGGCTACAAAGATTATATGTGCCTTTTACTCCTTCTGACGATTCTAGTACAAATGCATTTTCCCCTTTTCTTTCCTTAAGCATGAATGGCCCTTCATATATATTATAGAACTTTTTGAATGTATGCTTCTGTGGGTCGCTAACATGAGGAGTTTTAACAAGGACATGATCACTGACATTGAACTGAGTTGGTCTCTTTGGACCTTTAGCAATCCGTTTCTTAGCCATTCCTTGCAAGTTATTCCTTGCTCTTTCCACTAGGGTCTCTCTACTCATTTCTTCCTCCTTTATGCTGGGCAGTGGAGTCTTTATAAGGTTTGGTTCTCTCTTTCCATAATGTAGGTGAATTGGGGCAAATTTTGTGGATTCATTTTGGGTGATATTAATATACCCAACCACTTTGCCTAATTGTTTAACCCAACTCTTATGATGGCCCTCCAAGTAAACCCTTAGTAATCTACCTAACTCCCTCATGACTCTTTCACAGGGGTTAGATTGGGGGTTACGAATGGAACTTAGGACATGCTTAATCCCTTGGTGCTGTAACCATTGGTTCCACTCCTTGGAGAGAAAAGAGGTGGCATGGTCTGTTAGAATAGTTCTTGGTTTTCCCACTAAGGTAAATTGTGAACTTTCTAAATTTCTAATTGCCCCTCGTGCATTGGCTTTGTAGACAGGATATGCAGCAACAAATTTCGAGAAGACGTCATAAGTAACCAAGATATACTTAAATCTCCTATACAGTGGCAATGGCCCATAAAAATCTATAGCCAATAGATCATTTGGCTCATTAGGAATAATGGGTTGCAAGATCCCCGCATATGAGCGACTAGTATACTTGGATTTTAAACAAATTTCGCAATACTTTAAGACATTGTAGTATTGAGGCATACATATTGGGCCAGTAGAATAGTCTCTTAATAACATATTCCACTTTTTTAGGTCCATAATGCCCATACAAGCAGTGAACATAATAGATTAATTTTCCCGTAATACTTGTGGGGATGTATATTCTCCATGAAGTCTCCTGATGTTCAACTGTTTGGTAATGCAATAAATCCTGTTTTATACAATATCTAATGATGGATTTATTTGTTATCATTTTATTAACTGCATCACCTTTAATTTTTTTAGACAAATAGGCCATTATTGGCTGTAATTTAGGATCTTGGCTTTGTAACTGGGGTAATTGACTCAATTCTTTTTCCACATAATCATCAACAACAAGGGTTATGGCTGCTATATATGCCTGGTCTAGATTTACATGTTGTGGTTGGATTCTCACAGGATTTCTACTGAGAATATCTGCAACCACATTTTCTTTGCCTTTACAATATTGAATTTGGTAGTTGAATTGTTGCAGGAATAGGCTCCATCGGATCAGCCTTTCGTTGTTTAAATAGCTCCTAGTCAGGAACTCTAGGCTCCTGTGATCCGTTATTACGACAATGTGGGATCCCACCAGGTACTGCTTAAGTTTCTGAAAGGCCCAAACCACTGCTAATGCTTCTTTTTCAGTTGTAGTATAATGTAATTCAGGCCCTCTCAGAAGACGACTAAGAAAGCAAAGTACCTGTGGTCTGTGATCTTGATCTAATTGGAATAAGATCACCCCCAGCCCATATCCACTGCTATCAGTTTGTATATAAAAGGTAGCTTCAAAGTTAGGATATCCTAATATGATTTGTTCCAGGAATTTAGTTTTAATGAGGTTCATTTCTGTGGAATGTTGCTCTGTCCATTTCCATTTAGTGTCCTTTCTTAGTAATTGGGATAGATAAATGGTGTCATAGGCAAAATTTTTATAAAAGCGATGGTAAAAATTGCAGACAACAAAGAAGGATCTTAGCTGCTTTTTATTTTCTGGCTGTGGAAAGTTCCAGATTGCACTTATTTTATCAGGGTTTGGTTTTATTCCATCCACTCCCACCAGATATCCTAGAAATGGTATTTCTTGTACAGCAATAGTGCTCTTGGATAGATTTATTTTTATATTTTTCTCCTTACATTCAGTTAAAAAGGTATTCAGATGTTGGAGATGTTCTGCTGCATTGCTTGAGGCAATGACTATATCATCAACATATGTTGTGATGACATTTTTAACTTCTTCTGATAGTACTCTATCTAGGCATCGGATCAAGTCTGCACTGCTATTTATCAGACCAAAGGACATCCTTTCAAACACATATGAATGACCCTCATGTCTAAATGCAGTATATTTCTGATCCTCTGGGTGCAAATAAATTTGCCAATAACTGGCAGTCAGATCAAAGGTACTGAAAATAGTTTTACCTCTGAATCTGATTAGCAACTCTTGTATAGTGGGAGGGACATCCCTTTCTGGGATGGTTAATCGGTTTAAAAACCTTGCATCTAAGCATACTCTGACAGTGCTATCCTTCTTTCGGACAATAACCAAAGGGTTGTTATATGCAGATGGATATTTTTTTATGACATTCCATTCCACCATTTTTCTAACTTGGGCATTGACTTCAACCCTGTATTGGTAGGGGATGGGGTATATTTTACATTGATACAGTTCTGAATTCATTAATCGGATCCGATGCACATACCCCTTAATAATGCCAGGCTTTCTGGAAAATACTTCCATGAACTTACAAAGAAGGTGAAACATTTTCCCTCCTAAATCAGGGTCTATACTCTCAATTCCTTTTAATTTATGTCTCACATCCTGCTGAGTGGAAGCCTCTTAAATTGTAGCAATGCTGGCTTGATAAAATGGTATTATTCCTTCCAGGACTTCATCTCCACTCTGACATTTTATGTGCTTGTTATAAAAATCGATCACACTCCCATGCCTATTCAAAAAATCAGATCCTAATATAACTTCATATATAATGTCTTGCATGATCAAGAAGGCATGTTCATATGAGTGAGATCCTATTTGTAGGGTAAGCCATACTTGCTGGGTAAATAGCTTGGCCTTTTTGCCATTAGCTAATATAATAGCAGTTTGCTGCATAGGAAATTTGGGAATTTCCTCATCCTCCCTTAGCATTTTATGATACAGTGCCTCAGAGATTATTGACACCTGGCTCCCTGTGTCCACTAATGCCTTGGTTTCTATTCCTAAAAATGACCAGTTTGATCTCTGGACAGCCACCTAAAGTATAACATGCTGGCAAAGGTTCACTGTCCAGATCATCACCTGTGTCCCAACCTAAATTCATTGTTAAAATATTGTCCTTGTTCCCCAAGTTAGCAATGGGCTCCCACAGTAGGGAACATTCCGTCGAGGCCCGTTTTAGTTTGTTGGGTTAGCCTTAGTCATTATCTTTATAGACTTTTGCTGCACCTTATGTGGAGCATTATTACCAATTTCTGAGCAACTGGCTACTGGACTTCTATTTCTATTAATCATGGGTCTACTTTGCATTTGCTGATGGGAATTATTCCCAGGCCTACCTATGTGTGGTTTACTGGGTTTTGTTGGAAAGTGTCTGCCTAGCTGATTGTTTCCAACTCTCACACTGGAGACTTTATAATTATAGTTCTCCTTTCTCCTAGGATAACCTTCGGCCATATTTTCTGTGGCTCCTAGGGCTTCTAACATATCTGCCACTCTATCTAGGGAGTATACATCAGCAGCTATTAGGGCCTGCTCTACCTGTTTTGGGAAGTTCCTCTGGTTATCCTAATGATTTGGGGCTCAGATAAGGGACATGCTGTAAGCATTTTTAAAGTAGCAGCCTGACTATGGAAGAACTGAGTATAAGTTCCTTCTCTAGGGGTATATTTTTGCTGGCTAATTTTGTACTTTAGACTATCCTGTTTCTCTTCACTCCAGAATGTCTGAAGTAGCATACTCTTAAAGTCCCCATATGTTTCGGGTCTATAAAAAGGTGCACGCCACCAACTTTTTGCTGAGGCATGAAGGTGGTTGCTCGTGACTGCTAATTTTTCTCGGTCATTTAGTCGACTCAAAGAAAACAGTTCATCGAGACCATTCAAATATTCTATGGGATTTTCTCCATATTCACCCCTAAAAACTTTCACTTGTATATATTTAGCTATGTTGCAACTTCTTCCCTCATTTATTAAACTATCTTCCTCTTCCTCTGTCCTTCTGGGACCCTTTTCTATTATCTGCCCACTTTCTATTCCTATAGGATTATTCTCATATATCTCGGGCCCTAAACTTTGTGGTATTCTACATGACCCACTACTTGAGGTTGCCTTAACTTGCATTTCTTTTATTTTCGTGAGTTTGTCTTCCATCATTATCAATAATTGATGGTTTAGGTCTTTTTCCTGGCAACGCAGGTATTCTTTGACTTGCTCCACTACCATTCTCTGCTGATTTTCCAGCTTTTCATTAAAGTCAACTTGATCCTTCTGGCTATTGACTTATAATTCTATTACACTTTGTTTTAAACTTTCTATTTCTTCTCTTTGGTCCCTGTCATTTGCTCCCCTATACTCTGTACCTCTTTCTGTACTTTCTTTAGCTCATGATCTGATTTACCCCGCTTTTTCCCTAGATCTTTACATTCTACTTTTAACTGTTTTTGTATAGCAGATACCTCTAATTTTAAAGTATTAATCTCACTGCTTACACTTTCTTTGAAATTATTCTGAGCTATTTTAAGGCTTTCATTTTTGTTGACCTGTTTCTGATATCCTTCTTGTACAGCTACTAACTCTTCCTTTACTACACTAAAACTTTTCTCCCAACTTTCTTGACTTATTGTCAATTTATCGGCAAGTTCCTTATATCTTATGTCAGATCTGTCATCAAACTCTTGCCATTTGTTTTTTTAATTCTATTTCAATATTCTCAATTTTTTTAGATTGTTGACCTATATCTAGCTTCATTTCCTGAGCTTGTTGGTCTAGTTTATTATCTAACCTTTGAGATTGTTCATCAAATTTCTGATTTATCTCTTGTTTTATTTTCTTCATCTCTTGTGATTGTTGATCTAGTTTAGTATCAAATCTTTGAGATTGTAGATCTAGTTTAGTATCAAATCTTTGAGATTGTAGATCAAATTTCTGATTTATTTCTTGTGATTGTTGATCAAATTTATTATTTATCTCTTGTTTTATTTCCTTCATCTCTTGTGATTGTTGATCTATTTTACTCATTAGAACTTGCAACCACTCTGGAGGGCCTTGCTTCTCTACCTCCTTCTTTCCTTCCATGACAAATTCTTTATCCCCTTCCATATTATTTTTTTTCTATACGTATTTATAAACTTATATTACTAATTGCTTTTCTGATTTATTCTGTTTTATTTATTATGTTCTGATTTATTCTGTTCTGCTTTATTCTGTTCTGCTCCCTGATTTCCTATACATCCAGAGTTAAACATCTTTATCTATCCTCATATACCTTAAAATTTTCAACCAATCTTTCTCAGCCATAATTCTCCCCATCCATCTATCTATATCCCAAGTGCCTTTATTTAACGTAACCTCCATCATCAATTGTTTTTACTTATATCTAATTGACAAAGTATGATGTCATTTTCCTATTTAAAACATTTATTTAAGAAAAAGCTATCTCTGTTTTTACTGTGCCCTTTTTATGCTTTTATAAAACTTAACTCCTTTTATGCCCTATTTTAATACACTAAAAAAAATTATTTATATAACATATGTGCCTATATTTATAATAAAGTTCACATCCAAAGCCATTTATATACTCATCTACTCTTCCAGAGATCTGACAGATACTGACAGCCAAAAGAATGATTAGCAATTCACAATCATGAGATAGACAAAAGAATTCGATCACTACACTTAAAGCACACAATGTTCCATGAACACTCAGATGATCACCTCAATTCAATCACTCTAAGCTACTACAACCCATAATAGTTTATTGCAAACACTGTTGCATTTCCCTGCTTACTTCCGAGTCTTAGGTGCTTTAATTCATAAAATACTGCCTTGCTTATCTTTAAAGTCTTAGAGGCAACAATTATATATCAGTAAAACAAAATACTGCCTTGCTCTCTCTGGAGTCTTAGAGGCGAAATATTATGTATCAGAAAAATTATGCCTTGCTCTCTCTGGAGTCTTAGAGGTGAAATCATGGCAGGCCTACTGTTAACTGCTACATGATTAAACAACTGATATTATAATCTGGGTTGGAGCAGTGAATGAGATAAATCAATCACCAGTGGCATGAATACATCACATTCTCAAGGCAATGACAAAAATTCTCCATCCATCATCAAAACCGTAACACAACCAACCAAACTCCAACAATCAAATATCCAATCCAACCTCCAAAATCATAAATTTTCTATAACACAAACTTTTCAAATATGAACAAAATTATTATTCTACACTTCAAGGCAATTAATATTTTTATGCTTATTTAACTGATAAGCAAAATAT